>VZRX01012524.1:232098-358645 GCA_013398075.1 Notiomystis cincta
GTGGCAAAACCGCGCCGGCGACCTCTCCGATTGCTGCAGCGCCCGGCAAGGGCCCCTCGGCCGGTGGGCAGCAGCGAGCCTGGCCCGGGCGCGGGTGTCAGGGACGGCCGGGGCAGCGGCGCTCCCGATCCCCGCGCCCCACCTGCGAGATGCGCCCCGGTGCTGCGGCGGCGCGGAGGGGAGGATCAATTAGCGCCGCGCTAATGAGCCCTCGGCTTTCGCACACCCCTCTGTTCAGCAGTCCCGTCCGCGGCCCCAGTCCGCGGAGAACTCGACCGGCCCGGCCCGGCCCGGCCCANGGGAAACATAAATACACGGAAATAAATAATAGCGTGGAAATCGGAATGAATAGCCCAGAGCAGAGTGGGCAAAGGAGAGCAGAAAGTAGAGATTATCTCCCAGAATGTGTATTGCGTTTTGGGGATTTTTTAGCTCGCTCTGCTTGTCGGGAAAATTTAATTAAAATAAAGGTATTTTTTTCCCCCTTGTTTGATGTATCTTGCTCGCGTAACAGCAACGTCTCGAAGAAGACAAAGCAGACGGATTCGGGCGCCGCTAATTAGAAAGCAACGAATGCCGGCATTTAATAAACATTTGAGTGGCCGGTGGCGCAGAAGAAGCCAGCGGAGGGGCGGCGGTTTTCGAGTGCCGTGGGACCAGCGCCTAAATGGCTCCGCGGGACGGGAATTAGCGCGGTTCTCCCCGCCGGGCTGCGGAGCCGACCGCGGAGTCGCGACGCGGGCAGGGAACCCTGCCCACCTCTCGCCTCCAGGTCCCTGCCTGCGCACACTCTCCGCACGGCGCCAGGAGAGCCGGTGGGACATCCGCGCTAATTTATCCGCGGGGGGATCCAGCCCTCCCCTCCCCTGCTCCGGGTTTCTCGGGGGTCTGCGCCGCTGCCCGCCCGGCCGCGCACCCCTTCTCTCCCCCGCAAGGTTCCCGTCGTCGCCGCGGGTGGCCGGCGACAGCTCCGCGCACCCCCGCGGCTCTCCGCTCCGGGGCGCGGGGCGGCGAGGACTGGGCAGGGGCCGCGCAGCTGTTGACAGACAGAAAGCCTCGATCTCCCAACCCCTCCTCAATCCATCTTCGCGGGATGGCAGTGGACAGCCCCAACGGGTTAAAGTAAAAGGCTTTGTCATTGCTGAAGAGAAGAAGTGGGGAGAGGAAGGGGGAGGAAAGAGAGGTCTGATGCTGAGGAGTATAGATACAGGGTGGGAGGGGAATCACCTGGAGATCAGGCTGTGAGGGGAGTTATATACGCATCCGTCCATCCATCCGTCCATCCATCCATCCATCCAAACATTCCGCTGCCACCCCCCAGTGCTTCACCCCTGTGCACCCACAGCAGTGTTGTGAAGTCGGGACCCACCTGGGGAAGGTGCGGCGTGGCCGAGGTGTGCGGTGCAGAACAGCCTGGAGCGATGCAGACCAGGGAGGAGAGCTAAGGGCAGCCGGAGCAGGGGTGAGGATCTCGACCTGCCTGTACACCCCCAGCACCAGTGGCCTCCATGGATGGAGCGTAGGGAGTTCGCCTCCGTGGGTTGGGACCAGGGTGAATGAAGTTTGCCCCGTCAGCAGAACCCTGGGCAGTGCGAGGAGCTGGCAAGGGAAGGGTTGCCCCTCTTGAATTACACTGGCTTTGCTAGTCCAGCAGAAGGGACTGCAGCAAGGGGGGAAACGAGAGCCAGCTGAGCCCTCCTGCCAGCCTCATCGGGGCTGAACTTGAGGTCAGTGGAGCGCAAAAGTCCTCCAGGGAAGGAGGAAACAAATGTTCATGGATCGGGTATCGACAAACTTGAGCAAGTGGGAGGGAGAGGAGGAGAAGGGACAGTCATAGCTGCCTTCATAAAACTGTAAACAGTGATGCTGGGACAGAGTTGAAAGGAAATTGCCTGGCAGCTGCTTGGAGTTTCCCTACGACGTGCTTGCCTAGTGAGAGGCGAGAGAGCCCTTTACGGGAAACGTGAAGTCTCCCAGCCCCGGGAGCTGCATCCTGTGGCAGAAGCTGGCCATCCCCTCGCAGGTTCCCCTCCGGGTTACAGTCAGGCTGGTGGGGGAAAGCTGGAGAGAAGAAATCTCCTCACTGCTGATTAAGGCCTTCGCACGGGGACACAATGCACTCCAGTGTCCCGGCCCTCGCAGCTCCTCCTCCTGCCAGGCGAAAGGTGACTGCCCCTCCACAGGCCGCCTCTCTGTTCAGGTGCTTATTAAATTGGCCCAGTCTGCTGGCAAGGAGAGAACTTCCCATTGATTTTTACAAACTGTGAAACCTTAAGCCTGTATCAGGTGATGAGAGAGAGGGGGAGATCAGGGGGTTTCAGCACTTGCAAATCTCTTCATTTCATCACTTTAAAAAGGAATTTTTATCTCCAACCATACTGAAGATAAATGATCTATTAATAACAATAAAAGAGAGTTCGAAGCAGAGAGACGCAGGTATTCAGTTTTTTTTTAATGGACTTCTGGTTTAGGATTGATTTTTTGAACAATGCTTCAGCAATGGTTTTTCATAAGATACAATATTTGATTTTTCCACAAGATATCAAGAACAGATGCATCTAAGTAAACAGATACACGTAAGTACAGACTCTTGCAGAAGGCAGTGCTCATTTTGTCCATGTGAGCTTCGCAAATGATTTATTTTTGTAGCCCTTAAGCATAATAATAATAATAATAATAATAATAGAACATATGTGTCCATTTTATTGCCATATTTCCAAAGTTCATACAACTCAGCAAGCAACGAGCATTTTTGTTTCAAGCTGGGCCTTAGACCATATACTTTATTAAAAAGAGAATTCCACAAAACCCAGACCTGGTAAAACTGTGTACAAAGGGCCAGGGAGCTGCTTTATTACAATAGTCGAGCCTAACATGCGTGAAGGTTCAGAACTGGCTCCATTCTTACTTATCTTACCAGCAGGCCTGTGACATCCCAAGCCAAAGGTGTATAATCATTCCATTATAAACCACACATTTCCCAGTTGTAAATGGTCATGGTAAAAAATGTATTTGTGGCTTAAGTTTGGTGTGGAGAGTCTCAGGCATGACATTTTTTTCTGCTCTGTAAGATTTTGAAATTGGGCAATTTGGTCAATTGTTTGGGTTTGGAAAAAATAGAAGAGGGTATTATAAATTTATTTTCCAGGTTTTAATACTTAGGAGAGGTCTGTTTTTTAAGAGTGATCTTCAATCATTTGAGAAAGAACTTGAACCTATGCATTAAAGGTTAAGGGGAATTTAGGATGAAGTTCAGCAGAAATGGGAGGGAGCTCAAAGTCTTTCCTGACAGTTATATGTGGTATATAGGCTCTGCGTTGTAGGTAAAACAGCTGAAGCTCCAGAAGTCAGTTTGGGAATATAAGGGCAGTGTGAGTGAAAAGTTATGATGAGATAAATACTTCAGTTTGATACATTTATACTGCATGTGATGCTCCCAAGGATCCAGTTCTGTATCATCTTGTCTAGACAGGAACTCTTCTCAGTTTGTCTGTGAAACCTGGGATGCAGGGTGTAACAAACAGCCAAGCAATGTAATAAGTTATGGGGGAAAATTAATTCTGTTATCATTCATGATGTGATTAGCCAAAGCTGGCACACCGTAGTCCAAGGACCACCCTTCATCTAAGGATCTTGTGCATCACTTCTGGAAATGGCTCTCAGAATGGGATCAGAGTAAAGACACACAGGTCCAAAGATTTTACAGCTGGACGTAGTGACCCTGGAACTATTTCAGATTGTGACTCTTTTTCCCACCTCTGATTTTATTTTTGTCATAGAGATGGAGGTATTAGACACACCGAGTGGCAGGATACAGTGAAACCCTAGATATAAAAAAGCAAAAGTACAGGTGTACAGATGGGGACAAAGGAAGGAGTAAGAAGGAGAAAATTGCCAGGACACTGCACAGCAGATTGACTGACTGAATTAAGGATGCAGCTAGTGAAACTTTAGGAAAGGTCTGCTGCCAAAGTCCAGCCAGTCAAAGAAAGAGTCCTTAGACTCGTGTCTCCATCTCTGTCTGTACTCTGTGCACAACCATCTACCTACCTGTGGGACTCTGCCTGCATTAGCAACTAATGTTTCTGAGCCATAGGCTGACAGCAGCCTGGAATTTCTCCCTTCCCCATGTGCTGGGAAGAGCACCTTCTCTCTCCCTCACAGAATTAGGGTGAGAGCTGGACAGCTGAGAAGGCAGAGGTAGCCATCCTTCTGCGACCTGGGGTGCACCTAATGCACACAATGCCCTGCAGTGCTGGAGAGCACTGCTCTGTCAGCTCCAGAAACATGCTACCGTTTCTCAGCAGAGTGGGTATCAGCACGCTCCTCCAACACCCACAGTTGTCACTGCCACTTAGCAGGCCTGCCTCAAGGCCCTGCCACAGAATGACTGCATATTTCATGTTCATGGAGCCTGGGCTTCTGGCACAAGCCATGGGTAATGCAGTTTCACTGTGCATTACACGGGCACGGGCACGCTGCTCATGAGTATCACTTAACAGCACACATCACCCAGCACACCCTCAACACCACGCTGGGAGGCCTCTCCAGCACGTTCAGAGTATCCAACAGAATGCACACCAAAGGCTGCCCTTCAGCTGGGGCCCAGGGCCAGACCCCCTGAGCTCATGCTTGGCGTTCACTATCATTATTCTGCTCAGAACAAGACCTCTTCATGGTGACACGCCTCCTAGGGTGACTCCTACCTCCATGGTGGTGAGAGACTCATGTTGGAGTGAATGGACCACAGGATGAGGGAGAAAGGATGTGTGGACCTGAGGGGGTTGCACTCAACTCTCTGTCAATGCCACCATACTGCAAAGACATCTAAAAATTGTTGTCTGGAAGGAGTAAAGAAGACTGAAGAAGGAGTGTGAAAATGGAGGCACCGGCAATTTTTCATTATCCTTAGGCTGACATTCCCAAGAGCAAGACCAGTGGCCACAGTTCTGCCAAGAACAGGAGACAGGCTTGGCTAGCAAGAGTCAAATAAAAATTGGCGGTGTTAACAGTTGGACTTGATGATCTTACAGGTCTTTTGCAAAATAAATGATTCTATGGTTCTATGAAAATGTGGCAGGTTCCGTATGCAATTTCTGTAAAAGCTCTTAACTAAAGCAGTGACTGTATTTATTCTTTGTCAGCTGGCCTGGTGCATGTTGTGGCCTCTAAAAAGTCTCAGTTTTTGTGGTCCAGGGGTCCCAGAAGAAGCAGGTTATGTTCCCGGTGTAGCATGAGGATGCTGTGTCTGGCCCTGCAGCCATAATCACCTTGAGCAGCTGAGACACTGCCTCGAGGCACATCATCTGGCCCCACTGAATCTCCTTTTCTCTTTCACATGCTGTTCATGGCATCCTGGCTTGTAAGAACACTGTGGTGTCACCTTTTAGCAGTGTGAGTGGAACAGCCCTTCTGCTCCCCTCCCGGTGTCACAGATACTGAAACAAATGATCAGTGGCTGCATTTCAGTGTTCTGTGAATTAAAGCATTGTGCCATCCTGTGGAATGAAATGTGCCAGGGGAAAAAAAAAGGAAACACTATTTATTTTTCCATGTGCTTTAGTACTCCTCAACATCTGCTAGCGATATTTAATTTAACTTCTGAAAGTGTGAGTTTAGGTACTATCAAATGGATGGTTCTGATCCTGGAAACCTCTTAAATGCATAGCCCTGACATACATTAATTGCTTTCATTTAAGTAAGAAGATTATTCCTTTATCATCAGGTAATTGATTTAAAAGTGTTTCACCGTATGTTTACACTTGATATGAATTGGTGTGACCAAGAATTTAATCATTTAATAGATTTAGTCATTTAATAAAATCTGATGGTCATTGCATTACACTAACACCTGATGACATTTATGCAGTTCTCTCTTGAGGAGGAGCTGCACAACTCAGTTTGTGTGCAGGAAGAACATTTCAGGGATTTTAGCTTCCATTTTTTCACCAAAGGCTTTGAAAGGGATTATTGTGTGTGAAAGGTAGACCAAGGAGCAGTGCATCCACATGCAATAGTAAATATTCACAATACACACTTTTTTACTGAGTGTATCGGTATATTGTTTGTGGCATTGTCTTTGTAGCTCTGTCCATATGCAGGTTTTCTGTGTCTTATGGACTTTTTTGTGAAGCTGCGTGTTCATGATCAGCCTGCTGTGGTGTTTTTTTGCTGTTATTGTCTACCTGGTAGATGCTGGTGAAGAGAGTCTCTGAGAAAATAATAAACTCTTAGACCAGTAGTGGGGACGAAAGTATCCAAAAGTATCCAAAGTGCCTTTTGAAAACCAAATTCTGAAAAAAGCTTTTTACGTTTTCATCTTATTGAGGTGACCAGCAGGGTAATGCTATAAAATATACTGCTTTTAGCCTTGTTGTTGTAAACCAACTTCTATTGATATGCAAGAATGTTTGAGAAGTCTTTCATTTGACTTTGCATGTATCTTGGGGTCATTTGCAGCAATAAGCAATCTTAGAGGTAGTCTTTAGCAACAGATTTTAAAAGTGACAAAGCAAAAATGCTCTAAATTATATTACCACTGGAAATGCCTTTCTGACCAGAAGAGTTTATTGCTTTTTCTAGTTTGAGTTCTTGTTTATGGCTGATGACATTCATACCTTTAAAAGCAGTTATGTCAGGTTGTCAGTCAATGATAATAGTTGAGGATACTTGTGCCTGAAATGCCTTTGGCCTATATTCAGTTTGCAAATAGTTTTTAGCAGTATTGTTACTGCTCTAAAGGATGCACAAGCATGGATTTCAGCTCATTATACTTTTGCTTGATATAGTGTTATTTCATCTCTTAGCATGTATGTCAAGATGACATAATTTTAAGTTTACAGCAGATTTGCTTATGACTACGAACCTTTCTCTATATGTTCCACATTTATTTCTCCAGTGATACTTTATCTATTCATGTATTTATTAGGTCCCAAAGCAGCATATTTCATACTTGTTACCGTGGAGTTACCAAGCTCTTCAGTACCTCGTAGCAGCTGATAGAGTGCATTATAATGAGGGAAGTTGTAGAAATACAGCTTTGATTCAGTAAAATTCTTTACATCTTACTTGGATGTAAAGATGCCTTCCCCTTCCCCTTCTCCATCACTGCCATCTTCCCTTAAAAATTATTATAAACAACTCTTATTACTTTGTATAATTCCTATTTTAAAATCAGCCATCTTCTGTTCTCTCCTCCCCCCTCCTCCCCACCAAATACCACAAATATGTTACTCAGCCCTTGAGACAATAGCTGTAATTTGGCTATAATTAGAATCTGATCAGAGCAAGGAGAATGGATGAATAAAAAAAATATCATCAGATTCCAGAAATGTGATACCATAAACCAGATCCCTCTTGCTTTGCTAATGAAAGCTGACTTGCATGAGTTCGATGAACATAATTTTAATCAAAAGAAAAAAAATTCTAATAATATCAGCTCTTACAGAGCCTAAAAAGAAGAAAAAAAAGCTGAGGTCTTTGAGTAAAAAAAAATCTTCAAAGGCATATAAAGTATTTTGATTTAATCCTGCTAACATCTGCCTGTTTTGAACCCGAAAACAGCCTAATGTTTATCTAATAGTCTTAGTACATTTTGTAATTAAACTAATTAAGGAAAACATCTTACAGCTTTTCCCTGGAAAGGACTTCCCCCCCTTCTCACTCTCATAACAGAAACTGAAAATAATCTCTTTTGTTTGCAGGACAGATAAAATGAATTCCCTCTTATACACATATTCTGCAGCAAAACCCTTTTAATATTGGAGACTCAAGAAGCAATTGAGTCCTATTCAGAGGAGGCAGAAATTGCTCTCCCCTGAAACCTTTTCCTACAGAAGGAAAGTTTTTGATCTCAGGAGCTCTACTTCCCCCCACTCTCCGCTTCCAAAGTCCATAAAAATGCTTCTAAGCAAAATTAGCTTCCAAGTCCATAAAGTTGCAATATATCATTTAAATCATGACTTTTATAGCATCCTTTTTTTAGTACTGGAAAGGGGAAACCCATGAAATGGTGTGAAGACATTCTAGGCTTTGAAGATGGTTAGAGATATGATGGCATTTTCAGCACACCTTCTCATTGCCACGAAATGAAAAGTGCTTAGTTGATTAGCAGGCTGATCCAACCGAGTGAACTACAATTAAAGTCAGTGGCAGTTTTGCCAGAGAAAGAATTGCATGAACAGCCATCCAGGGACTTCTTAACTACTTTCTCAGAACTGGAATGAAATCTCTTTTTTTTTTCTCCTAGTGCTTCATCTACTTTTCTTTTTTCTTGCAGCTACTCCTGTAGCTTAGACTCAATGAGTTCTGCTGTTAAATAACTTATATCACCCTTATCTATACCTAAATAAAACAAAATTTACAAAGAGCATGGGCTTTTTGATCTAAAGGTTCTACCTATTTTGAATAGTGCTGAGACTTTTAAATTCTGTCTCTGCTTCATGAAAAAGAAAGTCCAGAATTACTTTGTGTGAGAAATGTGGCATACTGAAATAGCAAATTTTGTGTTAACACCTAGGCAATATTGTTATTAAATGTTACTGATATGAATTGTGTGTCTAGCTCTTGCTCATGTGTCTGTGAACAATCAGGACAGTGTGATTACTCATTTTCTGAGAGATCTGCAGATGGCACCTTAGATGGTGCAAGAGTCTGCTCCCACTGGACTCTGTGACAATATTTGTTGCCTTCATGGGATAAATACATAAAACCTATTAATGTGGTCCCATGCCTGTTCTTGAGAAGCAGGACTCCCTTGCTCACCTGGGAAGCCCATGGCTGCAAGCCAGGGACTGTGTCATGCTTTTGGTGTCTGCAAGATCTGCTCTACTGAGTGGTGAAGACAGAGAGGGACCCAGTATTCACCCATTCTGACTTTGAAGGTATGAGGGTTAGACCCCTCATGAATCTCAATGAATAAATAGTTTGTTCCCCCCAGGAAACAAACAGGTATATTACATTAAGGGGTGTAAAGGACAGTACGTTTTAAAAACAAGTATGAAAAATGTCAGTTGCTATTTCCAAGATTTTTTCAATAATAACCCCAGAGCTTAATGCTGTATCCCCACACACAGTCTGCTCCCTTCCAAAAACATATGGTCAGGATCATGATTTCACATCAGAGTGTTTGACATGCAGTTGTTTTATACATTGTGCAAGTGAATGGAAATTACACTGCTAACTTTATTACACTTTACAATTTCAATGACCAGATCAGGTGCAAGGAGTGCTGAGAATTGCTCCTGTCAACTTCAGCTGATCTCCTCAGTGTCAGGAGAATTAAATCAGATTCAAAATGCTTTTGTGTCAATATAATACAAACCAACAAAAACACCAACAAACCCCTCTCTCTAGCAACAATTTCATGTATTGTTTCAGCCAGAGAAACCAGTTACCAGGAGGAATTGAATTTCCAGAGGCTGCCAAATGCCTGTGCTCAGCAGAGACATTTTAATTAGTCAAGAGGAGCCTTTTCACTTGGCTGAAGCAAAACAGGTATTCAAACCAACATTAAAAAAAGATGGGATGTTGTGTCTATCACTGCTCTGGCAATTAGCAGTGTTTTGTGCATGCATCTCTCATCTTCATTAATGATACTATCTATTGGTAGTGTTAATGCTTTTTAAATGGAGCCTATGAACAGCAAATGTCAGCTAGACTGGGAAGAGTTCAGAGTGAAGGTGTGATTTTACTGATCAAGTCCACTGGATAGTGGCATATAAAAGTTTGATGTTTCTCCTTGTGTTCCTGGAGTCCTCTCTGCTTTCTTGTCTGTTAATTACATCTCCGTTTCTGTTCTTCCTCTCTTCTCTCCTTGTGTTTCTAATGTTGTCAAACTGATTAGCCACTAAATTACATTGCATTCAGGTAACAAGATCTTTGTTATTGATTTGCTCTGAAGGCTTTCTTTGACAGACAGACTGGCAGAATCCTTCATCCAGGTTAGAGAATAATCTATTTGAAGGATTCTTCCAGATGTCACTACTATAGCAACAGCTTCTATAGTGTTAATGCTGATATTAAATAGGGTTCAGCCCTGCATTACCATCTAGCCATATGGCTCTGTTTTTTTAAACTTGAAAATGAGTTTGCTGCTTCTTCCATAGGGACAGCCGCCTGTCTGTACCTTCTCATTATTTCCACTACCCACTTCTTTATCACTTCCAAAACCAGATTGTAAACCTCTCAGAAGACCATTAAGAATGGACTCAAATTCTTTTTTTCATCTGTAGATCTGATGAATCTTCCTCAGGAAATTATGGAAATCTGAGAGATTGCATAATTATCTTCTTGTTTCACTTGGTATTTCAGACATTTTCTGTTTGCTGTCAGTTGCTTTCTTTCTTAGGTAGGCTGAGTTGTGTCCATTTAATTTCCTCACATCTCTTATTCACAGGAGTCCCAAACTTTGTCTTCTGATTTCCAGAAGCTCCCTAAATTTCCAGAATATCTGATATTCCTGGAGCCCCAGGTCTCCTCTCCCTGCTGGTAGAAATATTCTGGGTAGATCATTTCCCCACCGGACACGGCCATGTTTAGTCTTTTTTCCTCTTTCTGTTTGAAATATGAGGGATAAGATTTAGCCAGCCTGTGTGTGCTGTGACCTCATTTCATTTATTTCAAATAGACTTGCTAAATGCTCCACAGCATCAGCCCTGAAGACCCCCAAGGCCTCCTCTCTCGTCAAACCTCTCTAGCCAGACCCCAACTCACAAAGTGAGGAAACTCCACCAAACACGATGGGAGCAGCAGAGCTGGTTCAGGTGCTGGTATGGAGGGCTGTGAAGGAGCAGTGGCCAAGGACCAGGGGAAGGTGGTGTGAGAGTAGGGCAAGGCATAAACTGGGTGGGAGGACCCTGTGTGAGGGTGGGCGAGCAGCCCGGTGTGACTGAGGAAATGTAAATTCTCAGCCAGGCTCCTGGGATATGGACATGAATCCAATGGTGAGAGTCACCTGAGATCATGCTGCAGGATGCATGGAAGGCTTTTTGTTCCAACAAAGCATTTTCCAATTAGTGAGGTACTTTACGAATAGTGTTAGATAGGACAGGAAGGATGGTCTTGTAATTATGGGATTCAGTGGCAAATCAGGAAATCTGGGTTTAATAACCAACTGTGAGACAGATTTCCTGTGTGACCTTCTCCGGATCACTTACTCATCCTGTGACTCAAGTCCCAGTTTGTAATATGGGGCAACAACACTTCTTTTCTCACACCTTTTAGCTGTGTTGTGCGTTTTTTGGGCAGCTCTTCCCATGGGTAAGGAGTTTCCTCCAGCTGCACATAGCACCGTTCCCCAAAGAGGTCACTTTTAGTTTGATTCCCTCTTCATAACTGAAAGTACTTTGTTACTACTTCAGTTCATACAGATTGTCATGGATCTGGCAAGAATAGTCACCGAATCATAGTCACAGGATCACAGAACGGTTTGGGTTGGAAGGGACCTTAAAGACCATCTACTTGCAACCCTCTGCTTTGGGCAGGGACATCTTCCACTAGACCAGGCTGCTCAGAGCCCCATCCAACATGGCCTTGAACATTTCCAGAGATGGGGCATCCACAACTTCTTTGGGCAACCTCTTCCAGTACCTCACCACCCACACAGGAAAAAATTTCTTCCTGATACCTAATCTGCACCTACTCTCTTCCAGTTTTAAGTCCTTCCCCGTTGTCCTGTCACTACATTCCCTTGTAAATAATCTCTCTCCATCCTTCTAGGCTTCTTTCAGTACTGCAAGGCTGCAATCAGGGCACCCCAAAGCTGTCTTTTCTCTTTCCCTGAGTAGCTATTTTGATAATATGCTTCATGGCCACTTAGCTTTGAGGATTCCCTTTTCATCTGAAATAACTGTATTTTTCTCAGAAGAGAAATTCAAGTGCAGTAATAAGAGAAGTGATCCCCTTGATATATCACTAAGTAAAATCTGACATGCAGATATAATGAAAACATAAGGCAGTTTAATAATGAAAAATGTATTGTCCTGAGCTAATGGCTGAAAAATGTTTAGTGAAGGATTACACTGAAGTAAAAAACCACAAGAAAGACATTCAGATAGATTAAACATTGGGAATTCATTTGTATGTCCAGACAATCTATGGTCTGTAATGTACTTTTATGGTACGACAGGATGCAAAGGAATCATTTTTCAAAAGACTTATTATCCTTCTGGTAGGACTTCTGTAGCCTTCATCAAGCACTATGGATCTGACTTTGAAACTCCTATGTATCCCTAGAGTCCTTTGGTGCCATACCCACTGAAAGCTGCACAGTGGACCAAGAGTCCAAGGCTGCCTGAGGGAGAATGGAAATGCTGGCTATACCCAGGGGCCAACTGAATATTAGTGAAAGACTCTGAGACCAAACTGAATTCATTAGTGGGTGAACCCCTGCACAACATTGCAGGGGTTGCATTAGTGGGCAACACACTGCAGTGGGACTGGCCAAGATGAGCCTGGGCTAGAGTGCTGAAAATGCATTGAATGCATGCCCCAAAGAGACACCAAACAGCTTTTGTTTACTGAAAATCCTGTTTCATCCTCTTTAACCTGCCAGAGGCATTGCACATTAACTTACTGTATCTTTGGGACTTTTTAAGGGACTCCAGAGAAAAAGTCCTACTTCGCCTCAGCCGTTTCTATCCTCTGAAAACAGGCAGGGAAGGGGAACTCTCAGCCCACTCTGTGGTTCTTTCAGGCTCCCCAGTGTCTTAGTAGGGCACGTGGATGCCTCCAGCAAGCAGGCAGCACTCTTGGTTGGTTTCATGTGCTCTGAAGACTGAGAATTACACTTCACTGCAGGCTTTCACAAAATGTTCTGTCAGGATGCCTTGCTTATTTTTTCCCTGCTCCTGACCAGCCTCATTTTGCCAGCTACCCACAGTGCAGGGTTGTGTAAATTTTTGTCTCACCTGAAGCTGAAGGGTATCTGCTCAGTGCCATCTGTGAGGACACTTCTGCCCTGCCCTTGATCTCTTTCATCTAGCTGTTTCTCTTTCAACTTCTGTCATATCCTCGAGATTTTTTTTTCCTTTTCCATCACCAATGACTTCATTTTTAAAAAAAAAACGTTTTGCCCAGCAGCACTCAGTGTTGGTTGGATTACAAGGAGTGTAGTGCTTTCACAGCATTGGACAGGGCCCAGTGAAGGGTAGGGGCCAATGGGACCAGCTCTGGAGAGCTGTGATCAGCTTTTATGGGTAAGAGAAGAGACCTGAGATGCAAGGCCCTGTCAATGAGCCTTTTGTCTCCACCCAACCCTTCTTTTGCCTGTTGCCTGAGATGGGGTGTGTCAGATCCCGGGCTGGCATGACTCCAGATCTCAGGAGGCCAGGCTGGGAAGAGTCTGATGTTCCTCATTTGCTGATTATGGCTTAGAGCCATTTCTTCCCTGCACTGAACACTCCTTTGCACGTTAGCATTATGAGCTATTAACTGGTAAACTCTCTCTAACAAAGTTGCTGCCCACCACTTAGGCACATCTGTTGCATCTTAAGCCACCTGAGTGTCCCAGTCAAAGCCTTTCCACAGTTGGGGCCAGCTTCTTCATGCTTTTGTTGTCTGACTTTGTGGTCTGGGATTAACTCTTGTCATGCCTTCACATTTTAGAAAAGCAATGTCTTTGCAGGAGTCACGATCTCTAATGCTTTCAAAATGTGCCCACCAAGTTTTTATTCGAGGAGAACAGTGAGCAGTGAAGATGCTTCACATTACCAAATTACTGGGAGCTTTGTAAACAATTTTCTGTACAATTTTCTGCACTGTTTTCTACTGCAGTTTCCCATTGTCTCTTTGCTTTTTAAAATTTGTAAGGTTTATTTTAAGAAAACAGCTCCCAGAGCATAAAAATCAACATAAAATCTTTTAAGAGCTAGTTTACATTGACCAGCTGTCACAGAAACAGAGAAATGTGTGGGATAGTGGTCGACAACATGTGTACAGAGGAAGGTAGGCATTTTAGAGTTGTTAAATCCTATTGCTAAGCCCAGGGCTTAAGAGGCTTCACATTTTTTTGCTCCAGGGTATCATGGTACAGTGAAAGCAAGCTGATGGGCTCCATTAGCATGAATGATAGCTTCCTTCTACACACAACTCAATTTGCAGGTAAAGTTTTTTTCACACTGTCAAGAGATAAAGAAAGCCTTTCTGAAAGTGTCCCAGAGCTGATCTTAGGGCAAGGAAGGGTCTCAGTTCAGTCAAAGCAAATGTTTGCTGACATTGTTCAGCTATTTTGGAAACTGTTAACCATTGTTTTCAGCCTGACAAAATTAATAAGTGGATTCCCCGAATCTGAACATTAATCTCTGTCATCACCAACTTCACATCTTTAAACTTCAGGAGTGTTTTTGTTAAATTCTTGCTTGAATTTAGTTAATAAAAGGACTTGGGTCCTTCACAAACCTCTATTCACACAATACATGTTGCATGCATTTCTGGAAACCAGTTTTTTAAAGATATGGGTGCTTTTATAAGTTCTCCTTGCAGATTTGTTCTTGCTTCCTTTGCCATTTGGTTCAGTTGGGTCTTTTGGCAATGAACAAAGTGGGACAAATGGGAGGACTTTAAAAAAAAATAGACTGTAAAAGAAAGCAGTGTATGTATATGTTAGGCTATGGAAATCTAAAGAAGACATTATTAGGGCCAGGCTTAGAATACTTGAAGGATTAGATCCCAAAACAGCACGGGTGTTGCATGCAGCATATTCTAGCTGTTAGGCAATACTTGATGTCACTGTTTGCACTTTTAAGGAGAAATTTCACCTGCATGCTCTAATGCATCAGAAGAGTTAAAACACACATAAATTACTGCCTAAAAAGGCCACATGTGAAAACCCTTAAGTGGCAACACTGCTGTAAATATTTATGCTGGAGTTAGGCACCTGCATATAATGTGCCCACAATTCTTTAACAAGCTGTGATTAGATTTGGTATTATGGAAATAGTAAAAATGTAAATAAGATAAATTGTCATATGACTTATCCAAAAAGTGTGTGGAAGCTGAATTTTCAGCACTTCCCAAGACAGAGAAGAAAAAAACAAAAGGTGATCTGGTCAGAGCAGACCATCAGTTTGTGGCTGATCTTTGCTTGTTTTCCCTCAAAAGCTTTCAGGGTCCTGGTGGTAGCTTTGTGTTTCTCCTTTCATTGCAGCTCTGCATGGAGCAGTTGAGGGTATTGATTTAAGCAAGGAGAGTTAACAGGGCTCATGATACTATCACTCAGCCTGTCTGCATCCTTCTGTTTCCTGGGGCTTCACCCCCTAGGGCTTAATGTCATTAAAATTGCTGAAAATACTACAAATAACAAGCGTAGCAGCACTTTCCAAAGACTGATGAGATTGCCTGGCAGCTTGTATGGATCACAGTGAAACTCTGGCCCTGTGAAATCAGTGCTAACATCCTGCTAACTTCCAGAAAATAAGATTTTTACTCTTCATATCTATCTGTCTGTTAGAGCATGCCACTGCTGCCCCTTCATGCTCTTTCATTTTCCATTTCATTACTGAAAGGAAGCCCAGCCCCAGTTCATAAGGTACCAGGAACTAGAAGTGTACAAGGAAATTGGCAGGAACTGACTTTTGCTTTATGGGCAGACGGTCTGCATTTGTAATGAAGCTTTTTGCAAGAACCTCCATGGCTTTATAAAAGTTCTGTTCTCTCTCCAAGGGCATCAAGACTCTGTCTCATTTATGGGCATGGTGCAGCATGCCTTATTCACCCAGTAATGTTTACCATAGCCAGACATAACCTTTAATATTAATTTATTTAGGGGAGATAATACAACAAGCTCCACTGTGGATTACTAAAGAAGGAGAATTCTGATGAACAATGTTTCTGGAGAAAGTGTTTGCTTACATCTCTGACCTGCAAGTTGCTGGAGGCTAGGAGAGTTTTATGGTTGGGAAAGTGTACCAGAAAAACATTGCCATATTTTTTCCTTGTTTGTACCCCTCCAAATTTATCTGCTTTTGGCCCCTGTCTCCATGGTTTGTTTTTTTTGGCTTTTTTTTTTTTTTTTTGGTTCTAGGTATGGGAAGCAGGCCATCCCCAAAAGAAGCTAAAACAAAACAAAACACATTAAAAAAATTTTAAAAAAAAACATACACAGAGGGAGGAGAGGTGAAGAGAAGACACTGAAGAGGAAAAATACCTAAGTGAATACAAGTGGCAAAAATGATAAACAGAGATATAGAGGAGAGACTGTGGGTTGAAAACAGGGAAGCAGAAGAGGGGACACTTGGCAGGCAACTCAGCTGCACTCACTCCTCCCCTGAGGCACCCAAGAAGCTGCCAGATGGTCACCAGGGGTATCCTGCAAGGAGATGTGGCAGGGCCAGGCATTGGAAGCAGGTCCTACAGTCCCTGACTGCCAAATCTTCCAGGGACACAGGGATGGCCTGCTGGTGCTCCTTGCCTTCTTCTGGTGAGGGAAGCTCTTAGCACATTGTGTCTGGGTGGCATGGGCTGGTGAGGCAGTGGAGTGAGGGCAAGAACTCATAAATATATCATCAAGGTATGTGCAGTAAGAAAGTTTATGTATAACTTTTGAGGCTAAAAGTGGCATTCATGATGTTAGAGGTCTCTATAACATAATTTTGACTGAGTAATTTACTTGGCATTTTTGAAAACAAAGCATTGTCCTTTATGAAAAGAAATGCTGGTTCACCTGCACCTTCTGTCTGCCTGACGAGGTTTAATTATCAGTTTTAGTGGGGTTTCTCTCTAGTCAAGAGTGGCACAAGGATGAAGACAACCTCCCCTAGATGCAAACTGCTGCAGCTGCTTGGACTTCTCTTGCAACTCCATGTTGTGGGAGAGGACTCTGCACCCCTCAGGGTGTCAGTCATTACAGGTGAGGCAGTGGAAGGTCTGCACTGGCAGGAGGAAAGGTCACTGAAAAGATGGACAGCTAATGCAGGCAGAAATCACTTTTTTAGTGTTTTTCTGGAGATTTTTGCAGGTGCTATAGACTATGAGCTGTCAACTGAATGGCAAGCCACTGCTAGATTGAAAACTGGAGATGGATCCACCTTCCTCCCTTCTCCACTGCCCCTTCTGTCCTCTGCTGCATCCATTTCTCTGCTTCCTCAGGCACTGGGTACCTGGTTCCTCGCAGTGTGGTAAGAGTTAGATGGGCTTAGGTTCTTTGACAGGTTTGTTGCTTCAGAAAGGCCTCAGGGAACTAGTTTGGGAGGAACTGAACTACAGCCCCCCTTGAAGGAGGGACTTTGTTGCTCTCACCACTCCACACACAGGGCTGACTGAGGAGTCTGACATCCTGTGAGAGGAAAATCCCCTCGCTGAACCATGTAAATGTTGTTAGTGTATCTGGTGCCATTATCTTTCCATGTAGCATTTTCCTTGAGGAAATGTGACTGAATACCTCACAGCCTGTGCTATGGATCTCAGGAATTAGCAGAATGCACCTACTGTGTCTCTTTGGGGAATTCATCTGTGCTCCATCTTTGGCACAGACGATGAACTCGTACCCAGAGCTATGGGGATGGTGGCCAGTTCTCTGCCCACTTCTCTCTGTCAAGTGGAGATACCTCAAAGGGGTGCACTGTCCATTCCCATGCCCAGCATGGGGATGATCTGAATTACCCAGTATCAACAATCCTACTCATCCTAACCTTAAATCCAAGGCAAGTCAGGTTTAGCCTGGTGGGAAGACATGAGACCACTCACTTGGCTGTGGCTGCTCATCTGCATCCTTCTTACCTGAACTGAGTGATATGGATGTTATTTTTCTCAGGTTATTCAAATGAGATCACTATGGGAATATTCCTCTTCCCTACAAAGCTTCTCAGCAATTTAAATTTCAGTTGAAAAGGAAGTTATTAAAATGTGAAGATTAGAACTGACCTAATTCTTACAGGAAAACTTAAACAAAAGCCTGAAACTTTGCCCAATCTCCACAGTTGAGATTCAGTAACTAAACAGATGCTTGTGTGACATAGGGGTGTATGAGTCCTTGGACTAGGAAACAGAGCCATGACAGAATTTAAATCTGTCAACTTCTGTAAATATGATTTAAATGATAAAATCCAGTGTCTTCTTCAAGAAATTTTTGGAAGAAAGTGAGATGGTGTAAAAATATTTGTTTAAGGCTTCTCAGACTTATCCTTTCTCTGAAGTATTTTCTTCTTTGAAATTTTTAAATATAACATATGTTATTATTAAGGCTGATCTGCATTTACATTGAATGGAGAATATACTCCAAATACTTCTTTATTAAAAAAGCACTAAAAATAACTAAGTTCTCTTTATCTTCCTCAGCCTCTCAGACAACTTTGTGTGAGAGAATACCATTTACAGACTGTTGTGCCTTTGTGAAGATCTTTGCTTGGAATCTTTGGCTTCAAATCAACCAAAAGAAAAAAAACCAAGAAAACAAATAAGCTTAGTCTGTCTGTCTGATTATCTAGACACCTATCTGGGTTTTATAATCTTGTTTATACCTGAGTATGCTCTACATAAAATCAGTGGCAACAGTGCAGTCTCTGCTGAATCCTCTCTCTTAGGACTCAAAGTGGTTTTCATCTTCTCCTGACTTCACCAGAAATTTTCCCTCTTTTTCTCTCTCATATTTTGAAGAGTAAAGGAATATGGGAGGGTATTTGGTCCAAGTTATTTTTTCTGGTAAGAAGACACTTCTAAAAACAGAGGTGTTTTCTGAAGAGACAATCTCTGGACTCTCTCAGCTGATGTCCTCTGGACACGTGCTGCCCTGTGGGATCCTGTGGCTGGGGCTTGCATTGTCTCCTCTTCCCCCAGTGCTGCTCGGGCTCTATCTGTCTCCTGGCATCCACAGAACTCCAGTCAGGCAATGTCACACAACAAGACCTCAGTCAGAAAACAAGGAAATCACCATCTCATCTCACATATACTTAAGAGGTTTCAGAAGTTTAAATGAGTGATAAAAAGTAATGTGGTATACCTGTAAATTTAGAGTTACTTAAATACCTTTCTCCCTCTTAAAAACTTCCTGAAACAATTTATATTGTATATAACAAACTTGGATTCTTTATTGAATAATGATGTGTCAGGTTACATGAAGCTTTAAGTAATTTTTCAGTATGTCTGTAATTCAACTCTGAGGTAAACAAGCTAAATTCTCTAGAAACAACTACGCTGAAAAAAAGCAAACCTCTCGTCTTTGTTCTGGTAACTCAGAGTGATTCATACCCCTTATGAGTGCTCTCGATCTGTGTTCAAAGTTTCCAGTAACACACTTCAAGGTATTTCAAAACGGAACATGGGAACATTAAGATTATTCTATTCCTTACAGGTATTATCTCCAGCAAGAGTAATTAGCCTCTCTACAGAAGATCAGAAGTCTCCTTTTCCTTTAATGAAGCCTTTTGCTATGGTCCCTTTATCTGTGTGACAATAATTTTATCTTAGCTTGTTTAGCATGGAGTTCTGTGATTCTCCTGTGGGTCACTTTCACCACCATCTGTTAATTATTTTGGCTGTGCTTAGGCACAGGCAGAGGATATCTACACAGCTTACATTTCTGCTCTCTTGCACACACTGCTGAGTGAAGCACAAACCGAAATAACTTTCCAGATTCAGTCTGACAGGTCCAATGCAATCGAGAACATAGTTATCTACAGGTTAAATGCCACAACACCTGCTGATATCTGACTTCCCAAACAGAGCCCAGATTCTGTGTGAGGGCCTTATGATGCCTGTTGAGTCCTTGAGGAGAATTTAGCAATTCTGAGTTGGTTTCACTTTCTGCAGACACCCTGCCCATAACTGCCAGGAGTTAGCCAAGGGAACAGCTCGTGCATTGTGGTTTCTGGTCCTCCAGCAGCTAACTTGGAGGTATCTGGCTTCCCTTGCTCTGGATCTGTTACTGTGCGAGGTGTAAACTATTCAGGGATGACCCATGCACCTGACCTGTGCCAAAGAATGGCCCTTTTCTTTTGCAGGAGCATTGAGAGGTCTCACTTCAGTGCTGTGGGTAGCTGTAAGGGCCCTCACTCCAGAGTCTTCCTAATGTACTTCTCCACCAGCAAGCATGAAGTAGTCCTGAGACCAGGATCAAGAACCTAGAGCTCTTCTTTCCTGACTCTGCCATGTTACCTCCTATTTGGGAGGCCAACTTGGCTTTGTTTGTGTGGTAGGCATGAAGTTCCTCAGCTTTCTCTGTGAGGACAACCTTGGCATTGCACACAGGTCTGGACCTAAAAACCTCAAAACCTTTTAGCCTTCTGAGGTTTTGATGGCAGCTGAACAAGGGCTTCGAGTGTGGTGAGTGTGGATGTGCCTAAGGAGGGGAGAGAGCTGACCTAACAGAGACAGACATAACAGCTGACAGCTCAGAGCCACTGCTGGGGAAGGCCTCACTCTGCCCATCCCCACGCCCACTGCTTCCCATCCCCACCTGTGTGCTCCTTCAGCTTGTTTTGTGCCATTTCTCAGTCTCTGAGGATGTTGGCTCACAGCTTGGCTCAGAGTTGGGGAGATGGCAGTAACTTCAGTCCTATCCTCATCTCCTGGTGACCATTAAGGGCTTTTCTGAATCTGGTTCAAGAATCTCCACAAAAAACCCCAAACCCATTGAAAATTGAATAGTGGTCCAACCCACATAGCATCCGAGGCATTTAATCTGGAATTATTCTCCCATCTAGCCCTTCTGGAGACCACGGCTTGGGGAGGGCTGGTTGAGTCTCCACCAGTGCCTAGGTTTTGAGAGTCAAATTTTTGTTTCATAGTGATCAACATTGTTCTGCACAGTATCATGAAACTTCCCCATCACAAATGAGTTTTAATGATCTGTGCTAGCTGAGATTTTGCCTTTTATTTCTCTCTCAAGTAACATGGAAAAATAAATTTGTTAATACCATCACAGTTCCTAGAATATAAGGGTGAGTCCCACAGCTGGTAACCTCTGCTGTGGAAAGAAGGGGAGCAGGACAGCGTGCAAGTCAGGATTGGAGAGACCTGGCAGGGCTATGGGGAGCTGGAACAACTTGCACGGCATCTGCAGGCACACCACACATGTGGAGCAGCACTCAGGAAAAAACAAGGTTGTTAATATGCTATATGGAGAGATAATTTAAAAGCCTGCCCATAAAGAGGAAAGCATTATTCCCAGAGCAGTAAAAGGTATTCCCAATTGTGCTAGTTCTTGTTTCTCCCACAACATGCCTCAAGCCCAAGCTCTGGAGAGGCGATTACGCATGCGTGTCCCTTCGAGGGCTGCCCTGGTTCAGGGCCTCCCCCTCCACCACGCATCTCTGAAGCCGTGATTAGCCACCTACTTATGCAGAGGTTAAAATCTGGCCTTTAACCTCTTTCCTTTTTCGTTAAGCTTCCTGTGAAATGAGTTTAACAAATATAAATGGCACGTTATTTAGAGTAATACTTTTAATGAGGTGACTAATAAGTGTAAACAGGTACTTAGCTGTTAGCATAGGTGTATCTGTTTAACCCAACTTATTTTTACCCAAGGAGTTTTTCACTTCTACGGTATTGCCAAGTTGTCAAGCCCTTGCTATCAAAGATTTCCCTGTTAGTAAGAAGCCTGATGCTGTAAGGGGAATTGAGCATTTCAGGTCAGTGTGTCAGGACGTGAGAGAATTAACATTACCACAAGGCTCCTTCAACGAGCTCTTTTAACTGCAAGACATAATTGTTTAAAGAGCTGGCACTTGGGAACTGGAATGTAAGAAGAAATTACAGCAGAAATGGACTGTCTCGTTCACCTTTATGTTCTGGTACGCATAATGTTACAGTGATTACAACACTGCAGTATTTTCACTTCCTTCTGTGAGGACTTAGGGCTTCCTGCTTTTTGGCTGTTGGTCCACATACCACTAGAGATCCTCAGACTTCTTCTCCAAAGGTTCCTGGGAGATACGAGGCACAGGGCCTAAGACAGTGCTCTACATGTGCTCTGCAGGGATGCACTCTGCCCCACCTCCATTCTCAGGACTACAATTTGGGGATATGTAAAAGGATAAAATCTCCTGAATTAGAGGCTGCAACTAAGAAACTGTGCTCATACTCTGAAGGTGAAACAATAAGCACCAGAAATCAGGCTATTATTGCTACATTTCTGTTCAAATGAAAGTAGCTCTGTGGTAATTGCATGACAGATCTGATGACTGATTCCAGGAAGAACAAGGGTTTCTTAATTGCAGTATTTAAGAATCAGGCTGGTAGAACTATTTGAAACTGTTGCTTTGGCACATGACCTTGTCCAGAACAGAGTCACTGCCTCATCTTTAACACCACCCTGTTGAGTTATCGGAGGTTCAGAAAGGCATCAAGCTCCACAGGAGGCTACATTGGAAGCACTGGCCCTGGCTGCCAGGGCCAAAATCTTTCAGCAGCTTTACTTGTTCCAAACTGCAGAAGTGGTTCAGATGTCTACTCAGCTGCACCTACTCTTTTGGGAAGTTGCAGGTATGTTTTGGCATGGCTCAGCTTTATTGTCGATTACCTGCTCCGTGCCTGGAACACATGGTATTGATAAGATACTCATATTGATATGAGCATCGCAGCTCATATTGCCCTGATGTAGGGAAGAATGGAAAGGAAAGCCAGATAAAGGTCATCTGGGAAAGAAACCAGATCTGAGTTCACTTTAGAAAGTCATTAGAAAGCAAATGAGGACACTAAACGGATGCAAGGGTGGGGAAAAAAGCAGAAGGCTGATTGTGAGGAGCAGGCAGTGGAATTAGGACATTCTCCAGATGGACTTTACAAGGATTAGTCCCTAAGGCTAGACTGGCCTTGGAGGTTAAGCTTTCTCAGTAAGCTACTAGTACTTTTCCCCTGAGGAAAAGCTATCAGATCTTTTTTTAGATGACCAAAGTTATTTAAAGTTTTGGTGTTTGTGATACGTCACCTTGTAATTAACTGATTATTTAAGAACAAGCCACAGTATAAGGTCAGCTGGAAACCCAAAGGCTATATTTGGTCAGACTGATAGGAGAAAAGGAGTATATTCCATTTGGATCTAAAGTTGGTAATCTTTTACCCTTTTTTGGAGTGTGAAAAGCAGGACCAACAAGCAAGTGAAGGAGATGTGGTTCAGTGTAGGGAGACACCTCTACAGAACAAAAATGTTCTGTGCCCCATAATGATTTCACAAGCATAGGATGACACTTGATGCTGCTGTCCCAAATTTATAGCTTCAAGCCAAACAGTCTAACAAAGAAAACAAAAGAAATGGTTTACTGGCATTATTAGAGGCTCCAGCTATTGATATGCAATGACACTGGTCACGGTGTAACTGAACCAATTCTCCTACAGCCAGTGAGGGGCCATTAGAACCGGGTTAAAACTGGGGTTTATTTTCTGTTCCCTCAAAATTTTAAGTTTTACAAAGTGGCCACTTGAATAAAGCCTTTTCTCCCATGTCATTAGAAAATATTTTAGGAAGGGAGTTTGGTTTAGCAAAGGCCACCTAGTTCTTGTTTCTTGAAAGGAAAATATTGTGTTGTAGAGTAACCCAACATCTACAGTCATAGGAAACGGCATAGGAAAATGACCATAAATAAATATGTTTTTGACTTGAAGTTTGTGGTGTAGCAGTTATTTTAATGTCTGGGGAAAGATTGGGGAAGTATAGAAGATTATATTTTTTGCCCTTCTTTTTTTTTGCACACTGTTGAAATTATTAATAAACATTTAATGTATCTACAATTTGCACTGAGACAAGTAGACAAACATAATGTTCCTTGACATTCTACCTTCATTGTTCTGTATAAAATAAAATAGCACTCTCAAAATTCATACCTTTTTTTTCTCTCTTTCTTTTTTTTTTTTTTTTTTTTTTTTTTTTTTTTTTTTTTTTGATTCAGTAGAAGCTCATAATTCAAAAGAAATTTGAGTTTCTATACCATAAAGAAATACCTTTATTTTTTTCCTTGGTAAAACAGGAGTGCTCTTTGACATCCTCGATTTTGTGTCAGGCCAACTTTGATGTAACTTGAAATAAAAACTGCCTTTCATTTCAAACTTTTAAAATTGAGAACATAAAAATATTTTGCTCTAGGGAGACACTGGAACAATTTAAAATTATCTGAAAATCCCTGTTCATTTTGGTCGACATGAAATTATTACTTTTTTAGCAAATAAATTACCCATGCAAGAAGCAAAATATTGTTTGGATTTCTTTGTGCTCTTTTCTCATTCCTCTTGTAAGTCAGTATTGCCATCCCTCTGAAAGCAAGGAGATACACTTGAGAGCTACAGGGATATAAAATAACCATTAAAAACAGTAATCTCAGGATATTTTCAGTGGTAAATCATGGCCTAAACAAACTTCTTCAGATTTATCTGAATAACTAAAAAGAAATAAATGAAAACCTGGAAAGTCCTACTTAGTTACCCCTTAACAATCAGGTAGTAATAAGGAAAGTAGTCAAATTGCTGCCTAGCTATGCTATGTGCTCAGCCTTGGGAGCACCTTCAGGCTCCTGTTTTATTCCTCTTGCTATATTTTCTGTAGAGAGTCCTATCCCTGTGTATCCCAGGCCTTAACTATGCTAATGAGGTCAAGAAAAATGCTGCAACAGATCCCATCCCCATTGTTCTTTCCATCTCACACTTCCTTAGCGTTCACCTTCCAGGACTTGGGCATGGGAAACTCCTCTTAAGGGAGTAGGGATGCTGCTGCAAGGCCTGGTGGGTGGCCAGGATTTCCTTTGGAGCCTTACAGCAGAAAAGGTGGAGACCTGTCCTGAGTTTGAAGAGAGGATCAGCTGCTGACCTAAAGCCAGGTCACAGCAGCATAAGTGATGTGCCTTGAAACATATCACCCTGATATTCCAGCAAAATAAGGTATGAATAATGGCATCACTTCTGCATATCCTTCACCTGCTTCAAATTTTGGGGTTAATGTTTTCCACAAAAACATTATGATCTTTTAGTACTTCTCTTTTTCAAAATTGAATGACTTCAAAAAGGTCTTTTTTGGCCCATCAGATATTTCTGGCAAATGAAATGTACAGCTTGTTTAGCTAGTCAACAAATGCTGTCCATTTGCCAACAGGGATTTAGGTTTGCCTCAAGTAATCAGTTTGTACTGCAATTTCTGGACACAGGAATAAGAACATTGAACACATGTATTGTTGGACTATTTTCTCCAGGGGATTAATTAAACATATAATTTCTTTGCTTAAGTTCATAATTCTCATGCAATTTTGCTAAATGAAAACCTGTTTACTGGAAATAAATGTTCATATTGCTTTAGTCTGTAATATCCTGGACATCTATCAGAGCCATAGTCCTTGCTTCAATACAGTGAATGTGCAGGGACTGAAGTTTCTGGTTTAAACATCAAGCAAAAGGAAAGCACTTAGATCTTTAAAGGCACTTGTGTATGAGTGGAGCTGGCCTGTGCTGCTGTGAAGAAGGGGAGTTAGTGAGAATGTCATATGGGGAGAATTACAGCATAGATGCAGGTATTATCTGTGGATGGAGTCATCAAAGAAGAGATTTTTCTCTTCTCTTTATTAAACAAGGGTAAACTGCAAGTACATGAGGTAGTTGTACCAGTGCTTTGGAGCTAGAAGTAAGATTTACCCAGCTAAATTTTCTTTTTGCTGTCTTTTCTGTGCAGATCTGTCTACTTCTTTCTCATGCCTGCACAGAGAAAAGAGGATGTCTTCAGGCCTAGATACATGTGTTTTACCAGCTGCAGGCTGCTGAACGGGCAGTGAGGGGAGCAGAGCCATTCCAGACTTACCAGTCCAAAATCCTTCCATGTCTGGACAAACAGTGAACTCAGAGGATGAAAGCAAGGGCCAGTTGTAAGTGTTATACCACTTATAGTAATAAATTATACCAGAGTGGATGAAAAAAGAGATGGGGGTGGTTGGAAAACTGAAATTAGTACAGATGAGGAAGATTATTGGCAGCACCAAAGCCCCAAGTTCCTATCCGGCGAAGAAAAAAGGCGTGGGAACCAAAAATTAGAACAAAATTTGTATATTGCATTTCAGTCGTAAATGGTGACTGAAATAATGAAAGTCTGTGTTTCCCTTCCCCCACTCCCTGCTTTTTTTGGCATCTTGAGAAAAGGGAAGCTTTGGGCAGAGCAGATGTTTGGGGAATTCCCCAGTGGAAGGCCTGCTTTGCCATGGAGACTTTTCCCTTTATTAGTAAGCCTCAGTCACTGGATGATCCAGACTAGCCCAGCCAGGAGGCCCCTTCACCCATCCCATGGGCCCAGACCAAGCTTGAATGCCTGGGGCAGCACTGCCTCTTTCCTGTACCCCTTCCTGGGCTCACACCCCATGTCTGCCTTCTGGCACCTTCTCCCTCCTTCTCTCCCTGCTCTTTCCCTGCTGAGCCCTGTGGCTCTCTTTTCCCATTTTGCCATATTCTTAGAGACCTACTGCATTATGCAGCATTCACAGTGAAGGAAAGGGGTTTGATTCCACCCAGATAACATTCCAGGAGAGTATGAGGTCCTAAAGCAAAAGCAACCTGCTACCCCAGAGTATCTGACCTGCCTGACCAACAGCTTTGATTCTAGAAAAAGCCTACAACATTTTGCACCACCTGGTTTTCCTTACCTCTCATTTGCTTTCACCAGGAGCAGAATGTGCTCTCCAAAGGACCAACTTGAGATTCCCCGAGTGAAATCACATTTTTTGTTTGGCCCAAAATAAAGAGCTTAATTGAAAAATAAATTAGAATTGAATGCCACATATCCACCAAAAGGACTCCCTGTTAAAACACCTTGCCATTTCAAGTGTTTTGCTATATTTTGAAGTTTTCTGATCTTGTGGTTCCTACCTAAAAAATACTCAGATTTGGACAGAGACATTTTCAGAGCAGGCTAAGTTTTGCAACCAAACCCATGTTAACCCCTCAGTGTACCCAGTGCATTCTCAGGATTGTCACCTTTGCATCCCTCAGCCAAGTTTTCTACATTTTCAAAAGGTCCTTTCATGTGAAGGAACACTCTATTTTTCACATCCTAAGTGAAACCCCCCCCCCCTTAGTATAGTGCCAATAACTCCTGCAGAGGAACATGAAGCACAAGGTAAGGAAGATAAATGAAGAACATATAAAGGACAAATTCTGAGAACATGAATAAAGTGCAATTCGAGTGGGAAAACTACTTGTGACAGGTAACTTCATACACATGGAAAATATTTGCTGATTTTTTTCTTGGAGGTGTTTTGATTTAGACTAGTTGATAAAAAGGGATATAGAACAAAATATTTGTTGGAATGTGTATGTAGAAAGACACTGAACAAAACCAAATAAGCACGGCCAGAACACCCTGAGTTGGATACCATGTACGTTAGATAGGCTCAGAGAAGACAGAAGCCAGTGGTTGTCAGACACTCTGTTGTATCATTTGCACTTAATACAGTTGCTGTGGCAGAGCTCTGTTTTGGCTGCAACTCAAAAAAATGTTTATCCTAATTAAATGTTTATCATAAACTTTAACTCAGCACTTTTGCAGAGCTGGCTTAAAGGAGACGGGCGTGACATCTTGAAATTCAGTATTTAAGCTCAGCAAAACGTTTGTAAAGATTTCTGCTTTCACTCTTGCAGCTCTTTCCACGAGTACCTCTTCTGTCAGAGCGCTCCTGAGCAAGAGGCAGTCAGAGAAGAGGTGGCAATGAGGTTAAGGACTCCCTGGGAGTTTGTAACCCAACAGCAAATTCTCATTTCTCTGCCTTGCTTCCTTGTGATGTAGGGAAGTTTTCAGCTGTAAACTGCAGAGTTTGCAGTCTAAACTGACAGAGACGCAGGTATCACGTCTGAACCCTAACAAGTTTCTCTCTTCCACTCAGTCAGGAAAGAAAGTGGTCTTTTCAGTGAAATGAAACTTGGCCTGATCAGCAATATTTAGAACATGGAAGGAGAAAGTGTTGACATCAGCTAATATATTCTGAGTCTGGGGCCAGAGATTGTGTCACATCATGTGAGAAGGATAAAACCTTCTTGTCAGTGACAAACATCAAATGTTTTGTGGTAAGATCTGCTGCCTAACAATGAGATGATAATTAAAACCCCCATTTTTTTCACATTTAACCTAGAAGTATAATACCTCCACAGAGATGTGTTCAGGGCCAATTTCCAGTCTCAGTTACATTAACATCTGTTTAGATTAACTTCATTCCAGCTTTTTGCAAGCTTCCTTTATGATTTTATCCAGGGAGAGCTCCTGGGAATTGCCCTGACCTTGGCTTTCATTCTCTCATGGCTGACTTGCACATTTTCTTTTTCACACTACAGAGACAAACTTTTCTGAAACCAAGATGGTTGGCTGGCATGTTAACTGTGGATGCTCACTAATAGGTCATTGTTTGAGTGTTTTAGAGTAATGGTTTCCACACAGAAATGAAGCAGTCCTCATAGTCCAGTACATTTTCTATCAGAACATGTATTTAAGTAGAGAAAAGGAAAAAAACCCCTAACAAGATAGCCCCTGGAGACTGCAATAAGGCAGTAGATGCAAAAGTAGATGCAAAGATCCTGCAAGTAGGATCCATAACACCAGGTAGGTTAGGTGAGAAGATTTGTTAATTACCAATAACAAGGGGCTACAAAATTATGCATTGGAAATATTTTTATTTTTCCTATGGCATCTATTCCACTTTCATGCGAATGCTTGCTCACCAGACCATGATGTGAGAACACTGTTTAAGCATTTACTGAACAGATTTAAGTCCCTTTAGGAAGAAGAGGCATTGCAGCATTGTGCCCCAATCCCTCTACACCTGTGCCCTAGCCATGAGCCTATGACAGTAAAAAGGTGGGAATGAACATAACAAATGGCTTCCTTCCCTCCTCCAGCATTTTGTGATGGGAGTGTGCCTGGGCACTGATTGTGATACTTTTTATGTACAGGCTGCAAAGGACTTCTCTGAGTCACCGGGTGCTTGGTGGTGGCAGCAGAAAAGTCACACATCACGTTTAGGAAAGCAAGGGAGCACATGGAGGCACTGCACTGTACACATCTTGTGCAATTAGTTGTACCAAGCTTGGAAGCCTAACAAGCCTAAGTCTTTCCTGTGTACTCTAAGAGGTACTACTTTACAGGGAAACAGTGCTGCTGGAAAATCACAGTACTCCTTCTGAGTATGGCTGTGTATGTGGGAGACTATGGGAGATGCAGTCTGATCAGGGAGAATAAAATGCTAAAAAACCAGACCTCTTGTGGCACAGAAGTATTTTCAAACTGATATATTGTCAATTCTGCTACATGAAATCACCTCTGAGATGCTAATTCAGTTTGGTTAAGGCAATCATGACTTTCAGAGGGAGGGGCATGATGGGCTGTCTGAAGGAAGCTTGCCCTCTTTTCTGTGTTGGCTACTGATTTTGAATGCTCATTTTAAAGATTTTTTGGATATAGTATGATTTAAAAAAATTTCTCTGCACTGACCATCTGAAGACTAGGCTTACCTATGTGAAAAAATAGGCTTTGGAAGTTAGACTGGACATGCTCTTGAATACAGGAAAAGAAAGAAACCCTTGTGTTATAAAACACATGTATAGAGATGGGAAAAGGGAAAAACATGTGGTGGTTCTTTCCAGATAAAATTGTCAGCAATATTGCATCCCATGACACATTTATAGATATCAATTTCTTCCAGCAAAGCACAGTTAGGAAGTGGAAACTCCGAGTGTTATTTTTTAGTATCCTTATCCTCTCTACAAAGTTTAAATTCAAGAGCCAAGGAGAATGCCAATGTAATGATGTGTTATGCGACAGCAGGTTATTTGACCTCCTCCCTTTGAAGTTGGCTCTTTTAAGATAGCTTCTTTGTCCTGCTTCTCTTAGGAAAATTCCTGTTCCCATTGTTGTCAGCACAGGCTTATCAGTGACTTAAATAAGATGACAGTTAGGATACCAGAGAGTAAATTCTTTGAAATCCGGAAACTATCCAGTTTACGAAATTTCGAACCCATAATTCAGGTCCCTGGTTAAAGATGTAACTTAAACATGTGGGTTTTTGGAAGTCTATCTTTGAAAATACAGTTCTGTAAGATAGAAAATTAGGAATGAGAAACCAGTAAATGGTCATAGCTTTGGTTATCTCCCCCTTTGTCTTTTTCACATATAGGCCCAGAAATACATTTTGCACTCTGAATATACCAGCTGTGCTAAGTGGCTTGAGAATTTGGCCAGAAGGTGAACAGCAAAGTAGGCTTAAATTTCAGATTTTGAGTAGTTTGAGAAATGTTAATAAAAGATTAGACATTGTTAATATGAGGAGTATCATCTTGTTTCTAAGTGCATGCTTTCCTGTCCCTGCACCACATTGACTATGCTTTTATTAATCCCCATTGAAAACTTCACATTTTTAACTGGCATCAGGAGAGATGCAGGGTCCACTGTGTCCTCTTTCTCTCCTGCTTACACCAGCCTATATCACTGCAGGAACTGCTGCGTGTTGTTGGACAACAAGTCCTGGAAGCTTGTCCTTCACTTTGTCACTTGGACAGATCTGGTGAGTTGAAAAGAAGCACTCATGGTCATCACCTCAGCAGGGCTGTTTTGCAGCAATTTTCCCTGTAAAACAACAGCAAGGATCCACACACATGAATAATTTCATACCTGGCATCTTAGAGTAGCCTGCTCTTCCTTTTATCTGCTTGTTCTACCCCACTTTATGCCAGTCTTGTGTTGTCCTACTGTCTTCTCATTTGCTTGGCTGTCAAATCAAACTGATTTTCTGTCTTTCTTAAATGACATCCTTCAGTGCCTCCCTCCCACAAAAGGAATGAGATCTCTGCCACCCTTCACCCTGCCCTTGCTCTGTATGCTACATTTGGGCAACTTTGTTCTTCTCTGGAAAGTAAAATCATCAGGGCCCGAACTGTTCATTTCTGTAGGCAGGGAAAGGAAATTCAGCAAATGCATCAGTACAGACTGAGCACAATAATGCTCATCTTATTGTCTTTGAATTTGCCTCAAGGCCTTTTGCATTAATATTATGGCTCCTGATACATCTGTGGATATCGGAGCCTTCCAGAGACCAGAATAACTACTGGGAAGCAGGAATTCTCTCAATTTGTTTTTTAGAATCCATACACTTGTAGAATTTATAGCTGTTGAACTTGAATGTGTATTCTGGTACATAGGCTTTGACAAAAGACATATTCTGTCTCTTATTTTGAGATATATTTTTTAAGGAGTAGAAAATGCAATTGCTCCTTCAGAAGTACCATTCACTTTATTTCTGCTCCTGGAAGAAACAATGAAAATGATTTCTTAATTTTCTGTGCAAAACCATGTCAGTAAGACTATCCGTGTGAGCAAGATGAGTGGTGTTTAACCTCAATTTAGCAGGGGAAATGAAAGTGCAGTATATAAAAAACATGCTATGGCTGGCTTTCTGTTCAGGCACTAATGCTATTTTTAGAAAGATCAAATGTATTAATTTTGCAACCTATGTCCTGCCACAGAGCTGCGCATCTACGTAAGGACTGACAAAAGTCTTGCATAAATCTCTGAGCAGCCATATTGCAACAGAGTGGGAAAGCTAAGAGTCAGACAGCATGTGAGCAGGCTGGAAAAATGAGGGAAAGGTACAGAAACCACCAGAAATGCAGAGAAGTTGAACATGCTGGCAAATTTTCATGGTATATTGCTCATACTGTAGTTATCCGGTTGTGAAGTTTGTTAAGAAATGGATGTAATGCTCCATCTAATTGCAAACAGCTGCCTATTAGGCAGCTTGGCCAAAAGTTTTTAATTCCACCCTATGATGATGAAGGAAATGGGCAACTGTGGTCTGTGCTGTGTGTGAAATTTCTGAACGCTTCTTTGCAAAGTCACAAAGTGTGGTGCAGAGCTGAGAAAAGTCTTTTGAATTGACTGCAGGCTTTAATGATGCAATCTCTTCCTAGTTTTACCAGAACGTGTTTGGAAAGCACGGACCTGCATAGGAGATCGAATTCCAGTTTTTGTCAACTTCACAAAGTTATTTCATATGATGCTAGTGACTGCCAGCGGTGAAAGTGGTTTGAGCAAAAATTGGATCAGCTCAACTGTTATGGAATTCCAGGCTGAACTGGGAGAAGGAAGCTTGGAGAGTAAGCAAAAGGAAAGCTCTTGGGAACCCTTTAAATAGCTGACACGGAAAATATTGCAATCTGGTGCATTTTAGAAGTGGTTTCCTGTAAATGTAAAGTCTGTTGTGAATTAAAAAAAAAAAAAAAATAAAGAGTTTTCGGGAAGCATCCATTTTTTTCAGTGTATTAAAGCTATCCAAATTTTTGAACCAGTGTAATTCTTGCCCACCACTCTGATTCGTTTTGGAAAACAGGTGTAGCCACTGAAACTTTTTACAGGCAGTATTTATATATGTCTTAATCTGAAGGACAAACAGTTGGGCATTAGGAACAGTCAAGGGTGCTGAAAAGGGGCTGAAATACAAATTTTGCATTGCTATATTATCCCAAACATATTTGTCTGTGGTATAATATCAGCTTTCCAGAGAAAAGAACTACAACAGGTGTAATCTCTCTGGGCTTCCTCAAGGCAATGTCTCCTGCAGCATAGATCATAGCACAGAGATGGGGATGCATACAAAGACTGGGGCTGGGGGGGGAAGGAGGCAACCATAGCTGGTATTCCAAAGGAAATCCTGGATGGATGCAGACAAGGGCAGCTCCTGAGTGGCTTGGTGCTGAGGGTCGATCCTGTGTCAGAGTCTCTCTAGTGACTTGCTGGGGCATTTTTAGTGCCAAAGAGAACTGAGATGATACAACGATATTAGAATGACTGGGATGACCTTGAGAACTGACATAATAGGAATAGAAATTTAATAATATTAAGTGCAAAGTCATCACATTGTTATGGATTAATGCCAATAATTTCTCTACATACTGGAACCCATCATTTGGAAATGTATTAAGAGGAAGAATATGTAGTCATAGGTTACTGTGAGCTATGAGCATGACATGGCCTTAAAGAAGACCCCTAGGAAGGAGAGGGAAGTATTGCCATCCTAATACAAAACATAACAAAATTATCTGGATTACTATGTACTGTTCTGGTCAGCCATGATCAGGAAGGGGGGAATTCAAAGAGAAAGAGAGGCAAAGAAGGTGCAGAGAGGACTGGGAGAAAAGAGCACTGTCTTCCAGGAGGAGGAGATTAGAAAAGTCTATCTCTCTTAACCTAACAAAATGAAGGCTATAAAGAGATGTAATTGCGCTCCAGAAATAAATCAAAGAAGTAAAAAGTGGAAAGGGAAAAGAGCTATATATATCAAAGTCCAGTGCTGGCACAGGAACAAATATGTATAAAGGGGATCTGAAATTGTGCAGGAAAAGAGAAGAAAAGTCTTGACCATCAAGGCAAGGGAGGGTGTGGAACAGCCTTTGCGTGGGAGGAAGAGAAAAAACTGAGTAACTTTCAGCTGAAGCTCTGCTGCTTTATGGAGACATTATATAAGGCTTCCAGTAAGGGCAGGAGATGATGAACCCAGTGACTCGGGAAGTTCATTCCTACTCCTAATTAGCCTATCATTTTAGTTCCAGGATGTTGTAATCACTCAACCTAAATGTATCAAGTGAAGCATGCACTGAAGGCAAGCCTATTCCTTGCATGTGGGAGCTCTGTGTTTGACCTGAGTCTCACAACAACTCTTAACCAGAATCACCAGAGGCATTTTTCAGCGAGATGCAATGCATCACCAGCCATTGCTGTACACTAACACAATGCCTACAGATCAAGGGGATTGCACATGCACATAGCAAATTTAACTTTAATTCATCATCCTTGTGTTACATGTGTCAGAGAGGGGAAGTTAAAACTGGGGCTTTCTGATAAGAAAACACCTTGCAAGAGGAAAATCTCTGTTGTAATTGCTTACAGACTTCTCCAGACTTCTCAAATTGCTGTCACCATCATTATTTAATGTCTCACTGCATCTCACTTCTCTTGAAAGTTGCTGTTGGTTCAGTCTTCTCTCCTTCCACAAGGCACAACATACTCCTTTAAGCAGATTGCAATGAGGAGTCCATTTCCTAGACTCATCAAGGATTGCAGCTGTACCTGTACTCAAGAAATTTTAATAGGAATCATCATTATGCATCAAAGGAAGATCCTGACAAGCATCGCCAGCTCATAAGAACACATAGGGATATCTTGTCTACACTTGGAGTTTAATAGTCTATTCATAGTGTATCATGACCCAGCTGAAAATTCAACCGTGCATTTCCACTGTTGCGTAGCTGTTAGAAGACATTAGCTAACAGAGTCTTAGCAAATGATTAGAGGGATGGAGCACCCGTCCCATGAGGAAAGGCTGGGAGAATTATTGTGATTGTTCAGCCTGGTGAAGGGAAGACTTCAGTGTGACCTAATTGCAGCCTTCAAATACCTGAAGGGAGGCTACGCGAAAGATGGGGAGAGGCTTTTTGAAAGGAAGTGTAGTGATAGGACAAGAGAAAATACCTTGAAACTGAAACAGGGTGGGTTTAAATTAGGCATCAGGAAGAAAATTTTACTGTGAGGATGGTGAGACACTGGAATATGTTGCCCAGAGAAGTTGTGGATGCCTCATTCTGGGAAGTGCTCAAAGCTGGGTTGGTTGGATGGTGCCTTGAGCAGCCTGGTGTAGTGCAGGGTGTCCCAGTCCATGGCAGTAGTTTGTAACTAGGTGATCTTCAGGTTCCCTTCCAACCCAAACCATTCTGTGGTTCTATGGTTCTATGAAAATGAGCAGGCAGAAGCACAGATTTGTTAAGGTCTAGCCAGACTGCCTGCAGACCTTTCTATTCCTCTGCTTCTAATATTTTAAAAATCTCAGATGGAAAACCAAATCTAAATTTAAAGAGAAAGAAAACACTGACTATTATTATCATCATTATCAAACTCAATACAGAATATTTCAGAGGTACAAATAACTAAATATCTTTCAGACCATAATGAACCAATAAATTCATTAACCAACACAGCAAACATTTTTAGAAGTTGAATGAGCAGCTATCTTTTCATGTCTAAATGCTTGAGTAGCTGCATTTATTTTTCACAGATCTGGGAAATACAGTTTCTACTGGAGCTCTATTGATATCTAAACTAGTCTGAATTTCAGTCCCCTTAATGCTCCTGGTTTAGTACATGTATTCAGCAGCTCTAATTTTAAGTTATTATCTAAAATAAAATAGAGTAAGAGAAAGGCAGCTGAATAGTGATTGGAGAAAACAGGAACCACAAAATATGAAAGAAGCCACAAAAACGATCAGAAGAGGTACATTTTTTATGCAAGCCCTATCCCAGATGAGCTCTGTGCTAAATAAAAGTCTTACCTCTATTTTGAGGGCTCTTTAGAACCAAATGTGACCATGTCTTTACGTCTCAGGTTTATGGTCATCTTGTGGCTCTTCCTTTAGCTCAAAGACAGTTCTGAATCTTTCTCTAAAATACCCCTGTAGCCTTCTCTCATAATCCTTCTCAAAGCACCAAAATTCCCACAATTTCTATTACATCCTTCTTCTGCTCTCCTCTCTTGTCATAATGCCTACAGAATCCACTGCAACAATTGTGGTCTATCAGGTGAAGAGCTATGAGTACCCTTCTACATCCCTAATGCTACTGTTTTTTCTCTATTAAGTGAAAATTATAGTATGGCCATTTAAGAAACTGCACCAGTTTTTTCATCCTATTTGCTTGATGAGTTAACTCATGCTTCCCACTATTATTATTATGCTACTTTTAAAATATTTTATAATTATTGTCTAGAAAACCCTGTAAAAAGTATTATATTTCTATATTTACCTTCTAGAGAGAGGTCCTTTACTCAGATTGTCCTTTTCTTTTCCCTAAAGATGAGTATAGAGATTACTACTACTATTAAAATCTGAAATAATCATCCTTCCTGACTCATTGCTGAGTTTTCTGCCTTCTCTGACTATAATACGTGGTTGATGAAATATGTTTTTCTGGCAGTATGGTTTTTGAGCCTTCTGGTTTCATTAAAAAATTTGGTGTTTCAACAGTTTGTTGTCTGGAGAAGGAAGCATCTCTTCTGGTGTCAATTTAAGGTGGTCATCACAGTCTGAAACAAACATGTGAGACTTTGCTCATCAAGCCTTTGTGTGATACACACCAGAAGGTCCCGGACCAGGAAGATCCCTTCTTGACTAAGCGTTAAATCATAGTCTTGGTTTGTGACAAAGACACAATGAAGACACAGGGTGTTTATAAGATGTGCTTCAAAGGACAGGACAGTGGTCAGGAAGCAGAGAGTTACTTATTTTTCTAGGTTGAAAGTTATTGCTTTCCTAATTAAAAGTCAAAGTAGAAAAATTTGATGCCTTTTTTCCCCCTACCTAGTTCTAAAATAGTTATGGGAATATTACAGCTTGGGCAAAATTCCTTAGTTGTTTTATCTATGTTGGTTTATTTTAGGATTTTTAGACTCATCATTCCTTCTTTTTCTTGGTGAAAAATGATGTCATATAGTCATAATGTCTTTTTGGTCATTTCTTCTCAGTGGAGAAGGCATAGGAAATTTTTTAAGAGAAAACTGTTCTTCTTTATACTGTTATTAGGTATGGATATTACAGTAATTCTAATAATTCCCACTGAGAAAAGGGAACCATTCTTCTAGTCACTGTGCAGTCTTTGGGTAAATCTTCCCAATAAGTGAAACAACAAGGAAGGAGACAGAAGAAAAGCCATTTATAACAAGAATGCTTCTGCCTATTCTACCTCTAGGCATTTTGCAATTAAAAAATGCTGCTAATTTTCCTTAGTGGAAGATGTAAACATGTGAAGGAGAAGGTGGCAGAAACACTTCTGGGCATACACAAATATTGCCCTTGTGAACCTGGTCTAAGCCACCTTGACCAGAAAAGATCTCTATTTTTTTCCCTTAAAACATTTGAATCATATCACAAAAAGCAATAGCCTATATGAATAGGATTGAAAGTGTATAGGTTTGGATGCTTTTGGTCTCTTTTCTTCACATTACACTGTGGTAACATTCTTCCTCTCTTGTGTCAGCACTTTTGGTTTTCACTCTTTGTGAAAGTTCCTCATTTTACAAATGAGTAGAGTCTATTTGCCTTGTAAAACAATGCCTACGATGAGACCATTTTTTTTCAGGCATGAAACAATCTGTTTTCGATTTTGAGAATGAGGGATTTTTATTATCTGTTTAAAGAACGCTCTCTGGTTGCTTACTTTTTTTCCTGATGCATCAATAACACTAATAAAAATGAGCAGATTGAGCTTTGGCTTGCACTGGAGGAACAAACAAAAACATCTCACATGGATACTTGGTATTCAGAAGTGCTGCTTTTTCTTTCCACTTTTTGCAAAAAGTTTCTTTTCTTTCGTAACATCTAATGAAATACTACACCAAAAAAAATAAATAACAGATTTTTTTTCCCCAGAAAATGCTGCTCACAGACATCAAGGAGTAAACACTCTGTGTCTAATACCTTCATAGAGAACTTCAGACTTGATGATCTGGGAAGATCTACAGAAGATCTGAGAATGGCTATGAGTGGTTATGTTCAGCATATTAATCTTAACAATTTTCCTGCTATTTTGTGTTCCTCCTGTTTGTTTTAGGCACCTGCTCTTGCATTATGTGCTCACTTTGCAAATGTCCTGGGTTGGACTGGTAGCTGCTTCACATGTAGGCCATGTGTGGCAAAATGGGACCTCGACTGTCAACTGAAGCATCTATTTTCTTCCACTCAACAATGTGAGTAAAAATAGAGATTGCTGAATGGAGTTTTTCCTCGACATAAGGCCTGTGGGCCTCTTAACAAAACATCTGTGAAATGAATTGTTTATGTGCAGACTGAATGTGTTGATTAAATTTCCAAAATTTTCTCTGGTCAATTAGAAAGCCACCTGTAGTGTATTTTTCCCTTAACCCACTGAGACGCTATTGATATTCACAAGCTACTGACTATTTGGAGCCAAATTCTGCTTTTATTTAAACAGTTCACAGTCATTTGAGTAGCTCTACTAAAGGCCACTCACACATTGAGGTTTCTTCCACTAAAGTGGCTGTCAGACTCATCCAACCAAGAGCAGTTTCTTCTTGACACATATATGGCTTTATGACAACTTGAAGATCCTTGCATGCATTGCAGGTGACCAGGGGAAGTCCCTCTCTAGGACAAGGATGGAGGACAAGGTTTTTGCCTTGTGACTTCCACCTGCCCAGCTCCACCTGCCCAGGTTCTGGGTTCCTGATCTCCCTGGACTTAGTGTGTAGGTGGATCTACTTGCTGACCTTACAGTAGTCCAAAGCTTTTATTAGTTGCCTGTGCTAAAGGCAAGTCACCTGAGTAACAGTCTGTGAGATTCTGTGGATGTGACAGATCAAAAGCTGTTTGAAATAACAAGATCCTAACCCTGTTCTTGACATTTCAATGCACTATTTCAAAACATCTCTGTGCTTGGTGGTTTGTTGTGGTGCTCCTTAGTACAGGACATGGCCAACTGGTAAGTCTGGGCTTTGTTGCCTGACTGGGTGGTATAAATGGCTGGTGTTTGGTAGCTCAGCCAGTCTGGAAACCAGGCAGTAACATTTTGGAGGAAAAGTGAAGCTATCATCCTTTCTGCCATGAGGAGAGGTTTGTGGCAGCTGCAATGTATAGACAGCCGTGCAATTTACTTCTAATGGGCCAGAAGCCACTGGACACCACTGGGTGGCTGCTGGAGCTTTTTACTCTTTAGCAGCTCCCATTCCCACGGGACAAATTCAGCCCATCACAGAGGGAAAGAGTGGCATTCCCACAGAAGTAATGAGAAATCTGAATCAGAAGCAATTGCACTGCCCAACTTGAAGACTGCCAGTGTCTCAGCACACATAACTGGGAAAGATCCAGATGGAATCAATTTCCACAATCCAGTGGGTGACATGTAGTGGAAAACATTCAAGGAGGGTAGAAAACAAATAAACAAACAAATAAACAAACAAAAAAAATCAAGAAAAACTCTTCTTGTTTCTCATTGCTCAACAGTTTACTATGGTTATTGTTCCATTTTGGCCACAGACTTGTGACCCCTCTCATTTTATTTAGTACTGCTTTCAATTCCCTTTTCAAAACAAAACAAAACAACTCAAAGTGTTGCTAAAGCTGTGTCAAACTTATTTATTGCTGTTTGCAAGTCCTGCATGGGCTGATGCTAGTATCAATGCCAGAGAGGGATGGGACACCTGTCCCATCCACACCGTTGTACACACAGTGCTGAGCCACCAGCAATGTGCCTTGGTTGGACATCAGAGTATTATATGAAAAGAGAGGTATGAGTTAAAGGAATAATTATATTTAACAATAGTCTGCATAAACAGCAGGCTTCCATCCTCACACCAGCACTGCTTGAGGTTTTGAAGTGCTGCTAATGCAGGACGAATTAGTCTTTTCACAATCTAAATAAATATACACAGTACTTCTATACATGTATTCATATCTTAAAATGCATACATACCAATGCTTACATTATATACAAATGAATTACAAGTACATTTCTATACCTGCAATATATCCAGAAAATTGTGATCAGTGTGGATGTCAGGAAAAGCACTGCCTGAACTAGCTTAAATGTGTGTACAACGAGGCCTTCTCCTCCATATTACTGCTTCACTGCCATTATCCTGAGAGCAGCCACACCATGGATGTGGCCCAGAGAAAGTGCAACACTTTTAGGGTGCCATGCCTGCTTTTGCAGAGATGCTATTTGCTGCTTACATGCTATTTTAAGGACGCAGCTGTACTAACACAAGTACCTTTGTTCCATAATTTGCTCTCTCCCTAATAGGAGCAACCTGTCCAGTCTGCAGAAGATCCTCACCCTGGAATACTCAAAACTGGAGGGAAGCTGAGCCATCCCTTTCCTGGACTGGCTCCATGTCAGGCATTCTGTTTTGCTTTTAAAATGTGAGAAAAGCCCCAGTGGGGTAAATGGTACTTGTGCTGGCAAAGGAGAGAAGCAGCCTGTGGAGATGAAGCTTTGTTCAGAGCACAGATGCCTGTGGACAAAACTCTCCCAGTTCATATTTCCTGGTCCCTGGGAGGTTTAGCAGTCTGTAGCCAGGGGTTCATCCCTGTGCCCAAGCTTGCCCACACCGTGTGGCTTGGCGTGGGGTAGGAGAAGCCCGTGTCTGCACTCCACGGAGCCCCACAGATGCTCACACTTCCAGGGCTGTGTGGCTGCTGGGTGGAGTTTTTCTGGAAGACAGCTCTGGAAGTGGGTGCCTCAAGCCATCTACATCTTGCCTTAAGTCCCAGAGCACTTTTTTTTCTGTTCCTGACTCAATGTGTCTCAGAAGACTTCTGGTAACAACTTGCTTTTGGCTGGAGATACCATGAGAAAATAACTCCCCCAGTGCTATTTTTTTTCTGGCTCTCTCTTTCTGAGTCCTGGACAGAATTAGAAAAGCACAGTCACACCTCTCCTCCATCAAACTGTGAATTTATTCCCAGTTGTGTCACTTTTCCTCTTCTCTCGTGTATTGCAGACACCTTTGATCGCTTTGCTCCCTGTTTGATCACTGTGTTCCCTGACTGAACTCTGTCCAGTGTCCCCACAGGCAGAGCCCCAGCGAGACTGGGTTTGCTTTTACTTTAGACACGGTCTGGCCAGCAGTGCACCCCTGCCAACAGGAGCAGCCAGGAGCAATCCAGGGAAGGAGGCATCCCAGGTTCCAAAATGTATTGCTGAAGCTCTGCCAACAAATGTAAGGGTGAAATAATGGTATTCAGAAGATTATTTGCAGCTTTTGCTGGTGGCATCAGAGTCTGATCTCAATTACAATGAAGTAACCAGGCTAGATTTGGATCTGGATTAGACTGACCACATTTAAGTCCCTTTTAAAAGTTTGCTTCTGCCACGCTACTCTAATGAATCAAGTTGTCTTGCACATAAAGGCATATTATTGTCCTGCTTCCTTAGCATCTTTCTATTTGTTTGTTTATTCTTGGGCTTATGCATGAAATTTTCACCAGTAAAAATATAATAGGCTTTTAAATTAATTTAATTAAAAAGATACAATTGTCTGTGAAGACTCTTAAATTGAATTACACCCATTTTGCTATGGACAGAGCATGGGCATTGCAAAGTTGGTCTAGTACTGCCCTGTATAAGGGTTCGTTTAAGCAGTTAATTCTGATTGTGCCAGATGTTTACAATTCTGGATTAATTTTCTGACATTTCTAGCTGAGAACTTCCTAGGTGTATATCTCACTTAGATGCTTTTGCAGAGGTTAACACCCTGGATCCACCTGTTTTTAAGGATGACATTAAGGAAAAATACATTGGCAAAAAATTGATTTTATTTTTCTTTTGTCCTTTTTAGAAGGGCTAGTGCTTCCATGCTTTGCCACTAGGATTTGAAACTTGTCAGGGGAGAATAATTTTTTTGTCTGGGGTGTGTTCTCTCTGTTTCCAGTGAAAAGGCAATTGAATTTTGCATACACGCCATAGCTGATCATTAGAGTTTTGTGAGATATTCTTCTAAGAATTATGGTCATCTGTGACCTAATCTGCCCCACTACAATTCCTCCTAAGATTAGACTCAGTTAAAGCTATCATACATCTGGGTTTTCTTGGACATATCCTCCTTTTTTCACTCCGGAAACTTTGTCAATGCAGATTTTGAGGCATTCATATACATGTCCTGCCCAGATGGTCTGAGCATGTGTTCTAAGTCTGGTGCACTCCAGAAGTCCTTGATTTACTGCTCAAAGTAATTGTCCATAGTGTGAGGAATGATACTGGCTCAATAGGTGCTGGAAAATACAGAGGCATGCTGCTCTAGGTAGGGAATCTTGAGCAAAATGCAGAGATTTGGAAGCACCTGACTTACTTAGGCACACTGAGTGCAGAGATTTATTTCTTACACCATCATTTTAATGCAAATTTTAAGCACACACTTTTAATGCCACTTATGTCTGTATTATGAACATAAGGCACATTGGTGTTCAGAGTTACTGCTCTTGGATTGTCCAGCTGAAAGATGGATGGTTCCTCACAGTAAGGAATCTTGTATCTGATGAATATTTAAGATAATCACAGTAATGATTTTAATCTAATTTAACAAATTAAAGCATTAGCCACAATAAATGAAAAGCTAGTGACTGAAATGTGATTTCATGCAAGTCTGCTTGCTATTTTGATGGTGGTAGCGAAGCCTTGAGCATAGAAAATATGTCAAATACAAAAGTAAGTGGATGAAAGTATTATCTAAGGTCCCAAATCAGGAAGTTTCTGCCTAGGATGGCTTAAATAAATGAACAAAACCCTAAAACACGTAGTCAAAATCTGTTTGATAACAATGCCCCTAAACAGCAACACTTAAAATTACTACTGCACATGTCCTTTCCCTCAGGTTTGGTTTGTGATCTCTGTGTACTAATGTGCCAGAATTGTTTATCTTTTGGGAAAATTTGTGGCCTGCATTATGCAGTGAGTTAGTTGCCAAGACAGCAGGTCTCATACATTTGAGCTGGGCTCACACATTTGTGTGGCTGTGATTTTCTATGTATTGTGTCCTAATAGCACATGGTCATTAAAAACTCAGGGGGTATTGGACTGGCATGTAGTGTATTCCTTCACAGGTAGGACTGAGGCAGCTTAAGCAATGAAACTGGAAAAAAATTTGCTTTGCCAAGAGTAAACCAGGCTTCAAGTCACTGAGGCTGCTCTGAGGGCCAGCCACAGTCCTGGGGTGTGGCTTCCCCTCTGCTCTGTCATGCCATGCTGGTGGCCCTCCAGGCTAGGTCCATGTCAGGACAGGTACATCCTCTGCATCACACAATCATTTGGTCTGTCATTTAGGGGTATTTTAGAAAGGGGTTTTATTTTTGTTTGCACGTTTGCAGTTTTTTGTGCAAAGGCTGTTTCACATCCATAGACATGTTTCTCATTTCCAAGGTAAATTGGGATCTAATCCACCCTGTGGAGATACAGGTAAAGTCAAACTGGTCATATTTGGCTCTTCCATCTCACTGGTCATTGCTCACTTTTCTTCCAAATCAAATCAAACCAAGCAATTCCAGAAGCTACCTTGAAGCAATATTTTGGGAAGAATTCCTTTTTAAGACATTTTAAAGTGACAGAATATGCATGTATCAAATTTGAATTTAACATTTTGAATAGCATTTCTTCCCTGTGTTTTTATTAGAATAATATAAAATTTCACAGTATATCTGTACATGAAATGTCAAATTATCCCACAAGCTCCATATTGAGCTGGAAAAAAGGATGAGACATATCAGTTCGTATTAGGCACACACAAAAAATGAAAGGACTCTATCAGTCATGATCATGCTTTGCTGATATGTCCTCAATAAAAATATGCAGAATTGCACAATATGTCAGAGACCTGCTGGTAAGCCATGAAAAAATGGTGTATCATGCAAAAAGGTAACAGCATAAATCCACGTAGAAACAATAAAAATGCAAATGATTGGAAACATCTTTTGGGGATGAGAACAGTATAGCTTTTAAAATATGTTCATAGAGAAATTTGCCTTGCAATTTATAGAATATGAGAATAACTGGTTGACCCTACTGGCTTTTCTGACAAATGTACGTTGCAAGAAAGTTTTCCAACCTGTTCTCATGTGAAGTGAATGGAAATGAAAGCAGATTTGGGCCCTGTTTCTATATGGTTCATATTAGAGATGGGCTCAAACCAAACCCACTAGATCAGAACATTCCCAGACTTTGAGGAAGTTTGGCTCTGATTTCAGTTTTAAAATTCAGTGCTGGCTCCTTTCAACAAGGAACTAAATCATCTGAGCACTGCTTTGGGAAATTTGGATCCAGATCAGTACTTTGCAGCTGCAGCTGCAGCCCTCATTGAAATCTAGACCTTCTTGAGACCAGTCTAGGGGGGTCAGGAGAGCACAAAGCTCCCCCAACATCTCGTCCTTGCAGACAGCCCAAGTGGGTGGAATAGTTACACTTGGGCTCTGCCAATAAGGAGATCTGGATGTGAGAGGTGCATGGAAAGCACACATGCAGTGCCATGTATCAGCCCTCACAGGAAGGTTGTGTGTCCCAAATCAGCCAACACTCAGGTTAGTTGTCCTGTAATGTGTGGATTCAGTGTGAAGTGGGCTGATCTTCTGCTGTGGAAGGGCTTGGTTCATACCCTTGAAAAGCAAGTCCATTCTAACAGTTTTATTTGACAAGTTTTCACTGTTCTGGTCCCTGATTTGTAGTAACAGAGGACTGAGGGTGATGAGGGAGCTGATTGGTCAGGTTGGCTAGCAAAAGTGTTAGTAGAATCTTACAAAATGCTTGATCCTGGAAAACCTGATGTTGTGAGTCCTGGAGATTTGCTGCTGATGACAGTGACAGGTGAAACAGACCTGAAGTTTGTGCTGCTGTTTTACATGGTAAATCCATTTTTAACCTTTTTTTCTTTGAAGTCAGTCAAAATAGTCTGAAGTGTTTCTCCCAAGTTGCCTGTGTGACCACATCAAAGCCACTGAGATGTTGAGCCTCTGCAAGAAGGACAAAAAATTTCTTCAAGGAAAGGAATAAATACCCTTCCTAGATCTGGTTCCATTCTCTCTGCCTCAGCATTGTGGCTGAGCTGAAGCTATGTAGGAGAGACCCTGCAGTGGTGGAGTTGTGAGGAAGAACATAGTGATTTCATCCAAATTCAGCATCTGTGCACAAGGAGATGAGAGAGGAAATCTTGGAGACTTTAGCAGGAGAAATGGACCTGTATCCAAGGTCCATTCACTGAATGGATACTTACCAGTTGTTCCCTAGACACATCCTTCACTCTTTCTGTAATATAAAGGGAGCAAAATTGTTTTTATTCCTTTCTTGCCAGAGATCTGACTTGACTGTCACTGTCCAAGCTGTGGTTCAGCTAATAAAGCAAGTTCATTTACACTTCTGTAGTTTGTCACAACCCTCTGTTTGTAAAACTTGTGTGGTAAGAAATATGTGCCCTGGCAACCTTTCCATGAACACTGTGATGCTGTTTGGCCACGAGGATTCCTGAAAACTGAGCATGGCATGGGAACAAGACAGAAGATACACTTGGGAATGGGAGCAGTATGGTTTGTGTTTCCCCATCTTTTTCAAAACCCATTATCTGTTTTACTTTAAGCTGTTGCACTCATTCTGTGTCCATTTTAGCAGTCTAGATTCAAGCTATTCCATACAGTGACTGTCTTTCACCTTCTCTTTGTAGGGCACCTAGAACAAAGGGGAGCCCATTTCCAATTAAATCTTTGGTGATATTGTATTAAACATGCTTACTCTTAACAGTGCTTTTAAAGATATCTTAACACCTTTTAGGTTTAAATACTGACTGTGTCAAAAGTCACTTAAATAGGTAACTCACAGCAGTGCCATTTTTCAAAAAGAAAGATTTTGGCCATCTCTAGTTCTTGTTTCAGATGGTCTTTTATTCTTTATGTTAAACGATCACTTTAATTGAGTCTATAGATCTCCAATAAAATTGCAATCCATCAACTTTTATGAGTTCAAATGAATCAGCAGTGAGTGAACCAGTGTGGGAGAAATTGTCAGATTCTTTGAGGTGGTTGGAAGGAAACCTATTCCTCAAATAATAATAACAAGACACCTTGTGCCATCACTCATCAGAATCCTAACACCTAATCTGGTACAGAGCAGAGCTTTCAACAAGTTCTTCAGAGGGGCTACGGTTTGGTTGGCCACTAAGTATTTTTTTATTATCTCTTGCATAACTGTAGCATTTCCCTAAGCATGTGGAGGTGCTAACTCCTGTTACTGATGTGCAGAAAGCTGTTCATGACCTTGCTGAAGGTTGATGGAACGTAAAATGGTCCTTGCTGAAGCTGGAGCTGCATCTGCAAAGAGGCAGTGGGTCTGAGCTTTATTTTTCTTCAGCTGTTAAATGGTCATTGAAGTAGAACATGTGACATTCCACTTTCTAAGTGATTTAAATCATTTTGAAGCCACTTTTCACTGTGCATTTTGACTTTCAAACAGGGTCGTTTATACCTAAGGATCACGTAATACTTTTCTGGGACTCTAATTAGTTAGGCTGACCTCATGTCCTAACAAACTTTGGCAAAAGCTCCTTTTATTCCTTTTCCCAATGGGACAAACTGCCTTTACTGAGCTGTTATTTTGCCATCTTAAAAAAGAGGAAAGGCCTGATACTTTTTTTACTTTTATGATTCCCTCATGAATGGAAATTGCATTAGGATGTAGAATAGAGGATTATTCTTACATTGTAGTCTATGGTAATTTTACAGGGGAAATCAGAGGTATATATTAGTCTGACCTCATTTTTGCCAGGTTACATGAAGCAAGCAGAGTACTGGAAATGTGTATGTAAAAAGCTCACATAGTTAAGGCCAGAATCTGCCAAAATCCATTTTTACCCCTAGGCTACTAGTCCTACTGTCTGGAATTCCCTCTCTATTTATTGCCTTGGAATTCTGTTAGTTTTACAGTACTTGAGATTTCTAGGTCTAGTGCTATTAGTGTTTTACTAGGGAGCAGCCTCCTGAGTAAGATCTGAGTTCAGGATTTGGCTGACATGCTCCATGACTGACAAAGTTACTGCAATTGAGCCTGATCTTCTGTTTATGTCAACTCTGCTGTTATCTTTCTATCCCTTTTTGGTCTTACCTGGAGTAAGACCAAAAAGTATGTGATTTTTTTTTCCTCTCTTGACTTACCCTCTCTTTATTTCTCCTTATATTGTTATTTTTCATCATCTTTTACAGTTTTGAGTTTGTCTGGAAGAAAACAAAGCCCTAGAGTTACAAAGATTTACGGACATGACTAAGCCTTAGACAATTCATTGGTTTGCTGGATTGTGTGTAATTGATAAAAATTAGCTCAGCAAGGGTGATTCAGCTGTGCAAAGTTACTCATTTGCATAAGGTTTCACAGCCTTACAGCAGTATGTGGCATATGTAATTCAAAATCAGTATTAGTCTGAGATAAGCACTCTCATTGCCCCTGTATATTTTTTTTCCTCAGGAGCCTTATGCAGAAATAGATTTTGAACAACTTCAACAAATCAAATAAAAATTTGGAAACCAAGGCAGTCTTAAAAAAAATCTGTCAGCAATGATTATCCTTTTCTTTGTTGTAGGTACAGTTTCAGCTGAAAATGAGTTATGCATTAAAAAAATCTGGTCTTAAGAAAGCTCACTGATGACCGTGTACTTTTGCAAGTTAAATCTTCAGGCATAAAAATGCATTTCGTTGGGTTATCCATTTAATGGAAGCTCAGCCAAGCAGAAATGTTTCCTATCAAGGTAGAATTTGATTGTTGTACAGCTACTTTGTGTGGACAGAAGGAATTACAACAGTTTTGTGCTTTGAAGCACATGTTGTCCAAGCTGTGGATGCTGAAAATCAAGGTACAAAAATGCTCTGAACCTCACTAAACACTGACCTGCTGGCTCTGAAACCACAAGGAGCTAAAGCAGGTTCTCCCATGCAGAGATAGTCCCAAAGACCTGAAGGTGAGTTAATGCTTCTGATCTCTCCTGGATCAAAGGGAGGATGCTCAGCACCTTGCAGGATCACAGAAAGGTAACTTGTCAGCTTGAGACTGGCCTGCTTAAATGAAGCCATGTAAAAGAGTGAAGAAAATATGGTGAGCAGGGGCCAGAATAAACAATTAGAGATGGCTGACAAGAAAAAGGGGTTAATTTTCTTTAATTTGTTTGTCTGGTTCTTTTTTTACTTGAAAACTTCTGCACTGATGTCAAAGTAAACTTAAAATATTTGTGCTGGCACAATTAGAGTTGCATCAGGTTCATTTGGTTTTTCTGTCAAGCTAAGAATTGAGCTTGCAGTCACATAAACCCATACCTGTTCTGAAAATTAAGGAATATTAATGAGGGTGGATATGATTTTGTTAGTTGAAAAAGTTCATTGTTCTTGCATTTTCCTAGAATTTCCTGCTCTTGGGATTACAGCATTGAAATTTTGAAACTTGAGAGAGGGAGGAGACCAGATGCATGGAATAGCCATGAGACTGGATGCCATTGCATTCCCAGGAGGTGAGAGAGACTATGATTTTCAAATTTCTTGTCCTATATGGGACATACCAGATACATTCAGTTTTGTTCTCCAGATTGTGGCAAAATTCACAGATCCCAGGCTGTTTGCCAGTTTCATTTTTCTCTCTGATCTTAGAAAGAATTCTATATCAGGTCCAAGAAAACAAGGAAAGTGCCCAACGACACAAGTCTGTTCAGAAGAATATATTCCATAAAAAAATTCTTCAGGACCTGTATGTTCTGTATAAAAGACCAAAGATTCCTGACCCTTAGACTTGTATGGTTCTGTTCAGTTCAGTCAGGGTTTAGACAGTGCAATTTTAATGTTTACTCTTCCTGAATACCAGAAGGAATCCCAATATGACCAGCTTCTGTGATTTTGTGCACCCTTGGACAGGAAGGACATTGGTGAGTGGTGAAAATATTGAACTTTCTCTTTCCCTTCTTACTAGCCTCCTGTACTGTATTTTTTTAAAATCCCTGCTTGGTCCAGGACTTGCTGACAGGGATTTCATCTTAGAGATGAGTCCATAAGAAGATAGAGACCCCACTAGCTCCATTCCTGGGTTCTGTAGCCCTGCAAAGTTGGGCAATCTGCCTGGTGCCATCACTGCCCTGGGGTGGGAATGGCACTGTCAGCAGGGAAAGGAGAATGCCACTCCTCTATCCCAGCAGCACCATCACCCCTCTGCAGCAGAAGGAAATGGATTCATGGTGGATGCACAGACATGCAGTGAATGATGCTAATATTGCTAATAAGAGACGTCAGTGTCACAGTAGTGTCCCTGTGTTGCAATCTGGTATTGTGTATTTTGAAATCAGAGTACTGGAATACCATCAGATAGATCACTGTATTTTACACAGAGATGTAATTTCACATGTGACAACAGGTTATGTCGTGGTCAGAGATGAAAAAAATCAATCTTTCTCCTCTCTACAGCATGAAATCGTGCAGTGAGGCACATTAATTTTTGGACATATCCCAGCAACATGGGGATTAATTTTGCCAGGCTATAATGATTTCTTGTGATGGGTAAGAGCCAGTCCCCAGAACTGCCAGCCTGCAGCATATCTCTTCTCCAAGTCCACCTCTTTCATCTGTCTGGAAATCACTGAGCAGAGGATTGATGAGCACAGTGAACTCTGCTAATAATCATTTCCCTCCCGTCCCTCCCTGTGGGCAGAGGCTGGGCTCTGCTCCGGCCATTTGACTTCTCTGGGAACACAACAGCCTGGGTGCAGCACAGAGCACCTCCTGACTGAGAGTCCTGGGCTGATGTGCATCAGACAGAGAGCCTTGCTGCCCCTCCCCACCTCTGCCTGCTGCTGGGGCTGCTGCCCTCTCAGCAGGAAGCCAGCAGGCACCAGCCAGGGCAGAGCTCTCGGAACTTGATGCGGTCCCTCTGTGGCTCGGGTGGCTGGCAATACAAGGGGGTAAGATGGGGACAGGATGAAGGCAGAGAGGTGACAGACCTGGCTGTGGAGTAAGCAATGGGCCAGTGGTACAGCTGGAAAGAGCCTGCAGGTTGCCTGGCCTGGCTCCAGTCCACAGGGAAAGGCACAGCCTCTGCCCTTTGTCATTTTGCTGCATCTCCTGGACCATCTTCACCCACGATACAGCTCCATTTGTTGTCACATTCATCATCTTTGTGTACGTAAAAACAAACAGGCAAGTGACTGCCACAGAAAAAACCACACAGTTTTTCAAATGAGAGAGAGGTGGAAGTTTTGAGACTGCAGGAAACTCATTTGTTATCTTGAAAAATGTCCTCATCTCAGCTGTGGGTGCAGGGCTAGCTTCACCCGAGGGCATTCAGGGCCTCTGCAACTGTTGATCAATATACTTTTAAGGAGATCATCAGAAATGGACCCCTAAATGGCACCAGCTATCTGGAAAACTTTTAGCAGTGCCATTTGAGAGACAATTTCCTCTGAGTTTTCTGGACTTGATTCTGACCTCATGCTAATGTGACAGGGATGTGCTGGTTTTACTTTAGCATGGACACATTAGACATCTTTTTTTCTTTTTCTTCAAGATGTTTCTCAGATTGTCTGGGTCATTTACATTTGCTCTTTTTGTTCCGAATTCAAATCCCACCTCTCTTAATCTTCATGGTTTGTATGTTATAGCCTTGCATCTGCCAAATGAAAGACCTGAAGCTATTTTACATGTACATAACTCTGCTTATTTTCAGAGCTGCTCCTGACTTACATGTGGAACATCCGACTGTGAACATTTTCTCTTCCACTTTTTTCAGACTGTGTATTCTAGATCTCTCCACATTATGGCCCATGAGTCACACAATGAATGTCTAACAGGACATTTGTGTTATGTCTACAGCAGAAAAAAGACCTCAGTGGTTTCACATGAGAAAGTTGAATCCTAAATGTGGGTGGAAAAAAAGTAAAGAAAAGGAATAAAAAGATACCACCAGATAAATATAATGCATGTATTCTTTTCTTGTAAAAGATTTACTTATGCAAATAAACCACATTTTCAAAGACACTTCTTTTTTTTTTTTATACTTTAAATGGGTCACCTTGAACAAAAGCCATATTATGAAGGAAAAAGAAAACAGAAAACAAGTCTGACCTTGAGCAAATTTAGTGTGGCAATGATTCATCCTAGTATCATCTTAGTCAGATAGTCAGCCTCAGCTAATCATAAACCCATGATTGTTGTATGTATGTGTGAGTGTATTTATATAAATATACATATTTATTTATGACCACTCATATTGGAATCAGAGATGAACTCAGCATCTCTCACAGATAGCACAAATTAGGTTGTAAGACCCTGTTCAGGGGAGATCTTAAATATGCATTAGTAATTCTAAGGTGCTGCATAAGTCTAACAGCACTCACGTGCTTTTCTGAGCTGAGTTGCAAGAATTTATTCCTACCCATATTGAAACCTGTTGAAAGACCAGCTCAGTGCTGCTGACTTGGCCTTATTCAAGAGCTGCACCTCTGTCTACATCTAGTGAAGCTCAAGGTTTTGTTTAAAAAATTGAAACAGAAATGCTGTATTCAATATGGGAACATAAACAAAGTTCTGTGTCCACATGTAGGGAAGCTGTCAGCAGAAGGTGACTGTAAGCTGCAGCCAGTGGTGCCCTTATTCAGAAGGGGGTTATGAAACATTTGTCCACTAAGGCTGTTTGTGGGAAATCCCACTTTCTGCATGACAAAAGCAAACCAGGCCCTTCTGCTCCTCTGGTTGGACTGGTGAAAATGAGAATGATTGGGGACCCTGGGGGGCTTCTCCATCCCACATGCACATCTTTAGTGAGGGAAAAAGTAAGGATTTATGAAAGCCCAGAGGAGAGAGGGAAATAAAATCATTTATTCCAGTGTGAAATTAGAGAGGAGCAAAATATATTTGTGCTGGGTGTGTTTCACATGTCAGTTTATGGGCTCTAAGCAATCTAAATAATTACTAGGTTGCAAACATGATGGCCCCAGTTGTCCACATTTTATCTTACCTTTTTGTTTTTCAAAGTGGTTCAAAACCAGACAGAACATACTATTCCTCCACACTCTGTAATGTTTATGTTTGGAAATGAGATTAGAAGTCTTCAAATGAAAGAGACTTTTATTTCAGGGAGATAAAATAGCTTATTAAGCCTGCCCTTAAATCCAGCTGCCTGACCAAACCCTAAGCGTTGCGAAGTGCAAACATTTCTGTGAGCTAGAGTTTTCTGCTACTTTCACTGCTGCAATCAGCAAGCCATTGTTAGGCAATAGGTGTAAGTGTATGAGTATATGGGTGGCTGTGTTTGTAAAGAGTGGATAATACCCTTTATACAAATCTTCTTTTAAGTTTCAGCGCTAAATAGAACACATACTCTCAATCTATTTGTTCTTTGGTCAAACTTTGTCTTTGACTCACACTACTTTCCAGAAATGTTCCTATTTTTTTTTAAGAGTCCCGAAGCTATCTATCAGAATGAGTACTTTTTTTCTAAGAAAATTCCATTTAGAAAGAAGGAAGTAGAAGAGAACAAAGGCGGACAGCCTGTGACAATGACTCATTATGTTCCTTATAAATTATAGCTGTGAAGTTAATGCAAATTGTTTCTCACAGTTTCAAAACCCACTATAAGACAATAACTTAGGGCTACAGAAAGAGGAGCACCTAGAGAAATGAGGACTTTTAAAAATTTTTGTAAACAGAGAGAAGTGTGCAATAAACAGTAGAGTTATTTGGAAAGCACTAGAAGATGCACTAGTAGATTAATTTCATGTTGTAGCACGCAAAACTAAAACAGAATCAAACTCGAACTTGTGGCTCTTGTGGTATTTATTAAGCCTGAAATTTCAGTAATTTGTTTGGCAAGCTACCTTTACATGGGGCAATACTAATCGGGAAAAAGTCTGAAACCTTCAGGAAAAGTGGCAGATGTTCAACTTCTAGAGTTCAACCTACTCTGACTAGCAAAAGTACCTTCTTTCTCCATTTCAGAGGTGAACTTGGTGGCATGCTTGGGCTGCAGGAGGGCAGAGCACTGCAGCACATGCTGAAAGCTTAGCACACCGCCCTGTTGGAGTGGAATAGAAAGGCTCATGGGTCTCCACGTTGGGTCAGTGCTCAGGTGCTTCATTATTGTGTCTATCAGGAATGGGAGAGTCCCCAGAGCCAAGTGTGCACAGTTGCTTTGCTGTGAAGCTTACACATTTGCTCTGCTTCCAGAAACAAGCTACCAGAATTACTGACAAGTGTGGCATGAGCCTCTGGCCGTGTTTGTGGTTGCTGGAAGTTCTATGTTCTTACTCAAGAAGATGAAGCCTTACAGCCATATCCTCACAACCATCCTCTACCTGCTGTGCTGGTACAGCTCTTGAAACCAAACCAGAGAACTCCACAGCTAAAGGCAAAAACCAATATTGTCCTGTTCAGAGGACTACAGTCTGCAATGAACCTATGCCCTCTCTAGAGTAAATACCATGAAGGGATACCCAAAGTTCAGTGACTAGCAGATGGTGGCCTTACTTGATCTGCTCTGCAGTCACTTGTGGCTGTCTCTCAGAGGAGAAGGATCCATTAAAATTTGTAGACAAAGAGCTTTAGCCTAGAGTCCTTTGGTGTTCAAGTCTGCTACTCCTAAACACATCTCTTAATTGTGCAATGCAGCCACATCATTGCTATCTTGGAAATCACTTTGTTTACAAAATCATTTTTTATGTCTTAGTTCTCTTTGAGGGTCAGAAAACAGATTTGGAAACTTTCCTGATGTACCTTTCAGAAATGTCTTAACTACCAACATGAACTGGCTGAGTCACCACCAAAGTCACCGTGTCCCTGGGCTTACAGTCCAGCTGTAAGTTACAGCAGAAGCACTTTGGAAGCCTTGTGTTGGTGCACGTACATGTATTTGTGTACAGCCCTTATTATAGCTTCCAACAATGTGCTTAAAGGACATATCAGGATGAACTCGCTCAGATCTGGCTTCTACAAATTCTTCAGTAGTGAGACTGAATTCCAACTCATTCTCTCCTTAGAGGGATAGATCTGGCAGTGTATCATAAGGGTTATTTTCCTGTCATTTTAAGAAAGCAAGGTCCTTTATCTTTCCATGAAATTACTAAGAATTTCCTTGAAGCCATACCTTATCCCGCATCCTGACCAGCACGGCAGCACTCCTGATCATTACCCGTTAAAAGGTCTTTTGAGGAAATGGTTTGAACCTTTGATCCCAACAAAACTGTTTGATAGCACATATTTTATGTCCTATGTGTATTGCTTTACTGTAGCATTATTAATAGTTCTGCTTTTTCCACCAACTTCTTTAGCTGCTCATCTTTTAGATAAAAACTCCCCAAGAAATGATACTTTTTTCTTATTGAGAGCTAGAGTAACAGCTCTCCTGGTTTTCAGAGATTCAACTCTAGTGACAGTAGACTGGATTAAAGGACTATTATTTGAATCAGGTATCAGTGGGAACATCATGTCTTTACCAGCTCCCCAAACTTTGGGCCAGATTGTCACCCCACCTATTTAATCTCCTAGCCCTCTGTCATGCCTCACGCCCTGTATCCATGAGAGCTTGCCTGGGCGTTAGGTAGACAGAGTCAGACCCCAGTTTTACCTTGCCATCCTGGATGATGAAATAATGCTGACATAAATTCCATAATGCCCAGTGGGAAGCAAGAAATCAAGCCCTCAGCACGTCAATAGATACGTGGGCCTAGGAAGGAAAGGGGATGGCAGCTTTCAGGAGGAAAATAAAAAGGCAGAGGGCTGGAGGGGAACAGCATGGTTAAATACAGTCAGAGCACATGATAAAACATCTCCTTTTAAGGATAACACTGAGCTGCCATCCTTCTCTACACACTCCAGCCTTGCCGTGGGACAAGGTGGCTTCAACTAAGAGAGCTCTGTCCTTACATCTGGGTGGTAGTGAAGACGTACTGGAAGAGTGGATGATTGACTTCATCTGCACCATTTCCTTCTTTTGTTAGCATACCCTTTGGTTGGTTGTCATTCCACACAGTTCCTGACCATCCCTTTGTACTTGACAATAAGTGGAAGAGAAGTCAGAATACAAGCTATTATAAATGGTTGCATTAATGCTCCCTGCTGATGTAATATTCCCTCCTACAGTGTTTTGACAGTAATTCAGTAATTGTTTTCTGAGTGGGTTACTCTTTCTTCTGAGAAAAAAAAAGTATACATACCTCTTACATTGTACTGCCTCTCCTCAAAATGCATCACTGAAACTAATTTCCCTGATGACCTAACTGATGCTGGCTATCAGCTTTCAGCTGGCAGGCAGGGCTAGCTCAGTAAAGCTGCGTCAATCCGGATTTTCAACCATCTTCCTGCCATTCCAGGAGTCCACAGGGCAACTGTGTAATCAGCTCATACTCTTTTCTTGGTTTTGCTGAACTTTTTCTTCTAAACCAAACGCATTTACAGACAAATGTTCATTGTTTTTCCTGCTCTATCCTCTATTGCTTTGTGTTCCTGCAATTAGATGGCTCTGCACTGGGTTCACTTCTGGCAAAGCCTCCATAGTCTCTCAGGAATGCCATGTTTATAGTGCTGCTAGTAATCAGAGTAAGATGAGATGAGGGAGTTTCTGAGGTTGGCTTTGAGGATTCTTTTAAAAAAATTTTAATGACACTATCAGCAGCAGCTTCAGTTCCTAACAAGTGCGTTATCATGTCCAGACTCCCATCTGCCATGATCTCATGGTCAGTAAACCGTGCCAAGCACAAGGGGAAGAGGCACAGCTCTGGTTACGATATGGAGAGTGTGTGACAGTATCTCTTGGCACAGAATTGCAGAGTGTGCTCAAGGACTATTGCTTTACCTCTTTAATATGCCCTGGCTATGATGACATATGTATGTGCAGTATAACATGATCTCAAATGGCTGTAAAATTTGTTGAGTGAATAAGTGAAAAACAAGGGAACACCTGGATCCTCCTGTGGTGTCTGATCCTGCACACCATGTGTCTGAGCCTCGGTGGAAGTATTTACCCACTCTGAGCTTCACTCCAAGCAACATCCTTTCATACCTTTATTCCACCTGCTATGTAAGAGCTGTAGGGCAATATTTGACAAAATAAGGAACCAAGAACTTTGTTTTCCACTTACAGTTTCCCCCAGGCCTACACTTCTCTGTCCTCTCTCTGGAAGCATGACCAATTATAAGAAATACATTAATGGACCTTCTTGATATGTAGAAACCGGAGTCCTAATGAGACAGAACAGGAGTAATTTAAAAAAAAAAAAAATCCTAAAAATAGCCAGATTGTTCAAAGACATGCTATAACTCTGCCTACTGACTTGAATTTCTGTTCATCTGCTTTATTTGTTTGATTTCACACATGATGACAGGAGACAAAATTCAATGTCTTCTCTAGGAGTTTTGTGTAATTAATGGAATGTAATCTGAAGATGAATCTAGATCTCAACACCTTCAGAGAGGTGTAATCAGTATTTAAAAGGAAGCCAGAGTCCTCTTCCTTCTTTTCACTTGGGAATGAAACAAATAGGAAAAGGTGCTCGGGGGTCCTTCCCTCAGCCTCCCAACACAAAAAAGGGAATAAAGAAATAACAGTGGAGGTGAGGGGTAGAGGGAAAACAGGTCTATGAATGGTAAGGTGGGTATGGCACAACAGAGCATATGGAAGAATGATGAGTGTTTGTGTTTTAAATGTTGCCCAGTGCAATAACAGCTCTCCTGTAGTACAAGCAGCACCCTGAAGCCCGGTCCCACCTTTCTATTTCATCATATACCTGCCAGACGGTGACAACACCAGTCTTAAAAATGGGCAGTGTGCATGCATTTGGCTTGTGCACTGTTTATTTTTTTACCTCACTAGAAATATAAGCTCTAATATATGTTTCCACATCTCTTAGTTGCCAAGATCAGAGCTGCAATTCAGCAAAATGTTTAGCCGACTAGAGTGCAGCAGAGCACATGCTTAAATTACTGTGGAAATGAGATGAAATTTCTTTCTACTTCCATCTCTATTCTTTGGCTTTGTTTTTTTCTCACTTAGATGATCAAATTTATTAATTTTCTTTTCCATATATAGGTAGTCTTTGAATGCCTACTTTTATGCACTTGGAGGAACATTAAAGAAAGAACTGCTTTGTTTATGGCTGCTGATTTGAAATATCTTATAAGAAAACTAGAACTGAACTACATTTTTTGTGGGTTTTTTTTTCTGAAATATATAATGTCAAAAGATCTGAAACAGGATTTGACATGACTTTATGCATAGTTTTGTTTGAGTTTTGCATCGTTTTCTCTTAATATTTTCTGAAACAAGTTTTCTGGTTTTTTTGTTTTGAGGCAATAATTATTTTCAAAGTTTGTCTGCATTTAATGCTAATTTTTAAAAGGATAAGAAAATTCAATGAAGAGCTAAAAATCACCAAATTGAAAACAAAACAGCCCATTCTGAGTTGAATGAAAGTTTCAGTTAGTAGTAAACATTTCTGTTGTCTTGTTATTGTTGTCTTGTAAAAAATGTAGTTTCAGACTAAACCAAAACAAATGAAAATTATTTTTTTCTTGAAATAACTGAAAACTGAACTTTTGAAAGCTGTAATTGAAACCACACAAGTAAGTTGGAAAGGGAAAGATAAACTACCCACCATCAATCCAATAGTCGTGGTCAGCCATTGGATGAAAATGAGTGGCATTTATCTAAATTAATTCACCAGCTAAGGTTCTGCTGTATAAACCTGAACTGGTCCCTGAAAGTTTCTATTATAGCCAATGGCATGAGAAAAGCAATTTTTTTGGAACATGCATCACATCCAATCTCTCCAGCCCCTTTTTAGGATGGCATGGATCAGAAGTTCCTATTTCTTTCCTTTGGCAGCAAAAAGGGACCAGTGGCACTGCTTAAATTTGTACAACTCATGCTAAGTTGGATGGGGTGAATTGTACCAATTACGTCTTTCCAAGGAAACAGAGGTCAGGCCCAAGGCAGCTGAATTATATGAAATAGAATGATTTTGCTATTCATCTTGTTTTCTTGCATGGATGATCAGGAACTCCAGATCCCAAGACAACAAGTTCCTTCATCACTCAGGAATACAGAAGAAAAGTCCCCTTTGCAAGATCAGAGCCAGTTCAACCAGACATTTTAATGCTAAGTCAGATCAGTCAAGTAATAATTAACTTTAATTGGCACACCCACAAGTGCAACATTTATCCAGTGCAGTTGAATGATTTGAAAATCATGGGCATTCTTATCTTTAAATGAAGAGAGCAAAGAAAATAAACTTTAAGCAATATTTCTAATATTATCATGGCTATTTTAGTATGACTAATGCCAGACAGAGGAGTCCTGGCAGGAGGTAGTGTTGCATTTTAATGCCTGGTCCTTGCAGTCTAAGTATGAGCACTGCTTATCTCTAAAATGACTCTTACAGTGTGTTATCAAACCATGGGCTGATACAGCTCTTGAGGGAACTGGACTTTGGGAAGCCAATAAGTTCTTACCTGGCTCTCAAGCATATGGTCAGCAACTTGTCTCCCCACACTCAAGTGGAGCAGCCTGCACTGTATTTTCACTGGCCTTCTGCTCTTCCCCGTGCTTCAAAAAGGAGGATCTGCCTGTTTACAAGGAATTCATGTCTGAGCTGGATGTTAACTGCACTGCTCAATGACATAAGCTCCAGAAGCAGTTTTTGTTTAAAGCCAAACCCAAGCACGAGATAGGCAGCCACTGAATGAAAATCTTTGCAGATGAAGAATAATTTCATTACAGTTATGAGTGGTGTGACACTTGTCTCCACAAAGATCTCCAGTGGCAGCAATTCTCCTCTGGGTGTAAAAGGATGGGACATAAAATACAGTGATAAAATCAAAGAGAAAAATATGTAGTGTTTGAAGGAAGGAAGGAAAAAAAAGGCAAAACAACAAAAGAAATAAACTGAATGCAAAAAAAGAAGAAAAGAAATGTAAAAATAAATCCTAGTGACTAAAATGGTCATATTGCATGCATGCTGCATGGAACAGGGCAGAAAAAAACCCTACCAAAGAATATTTAGAAGAGAGCAAATGGTATATGTGCTGGGTGGACTGGGAAGGATCCACTGGCTAATAGCATAGATAATCTGCTTTAATGGGGACAGATGAGCTGTGGCTGGTTTTTGGAATGCTTTCTTTAGCAGTTCAGGTTCCAAATTTTTCCTGTTAATGTTGCAATGTGCTTTGCAGGAAATATCTGAATGCCATTAGGATGTGACTATCATACTGCAGTGCAAAATTATTTAAGCAAATAAAATTAATTGTATTGTAGGAATATATATCTCAATATAATTTAAAGGTTTTTGAAAGAAAATTGTTATTATTCTAATTTCTTTCCCCTGTGGAAGAACCTCTTACATTTTATTTTCTTAGCCTTCTCCTCTCTCTCCATCTCTCTCTCTGATTCTAATATCTTCTGGCTGTCTCTAAGGCTTCCACAAAAGGAAGCAGAAACGTGAGAAGTGAGTGGGTAAGACAGAAGAAGACAGAGCTGTGGTGAGAGAAAAGAGCTTGGAGGAGCCAGTGAAAGTGGATTGTGCTGCTGAAGATATAGATGAATGAGTAGCTTCTCTGATTGATTCAGGTTAGAGAAGAAAGGGTCCGATGAGGTGTTCTTATTTAAACCCACAGGCTCTTGGGATGTACCATGAGAAGACATAAAGGAGTATCTGCCAGTGCCAGAGAAGAAATCTGATCCAAAACCTTCTCATTCATTGCCACTTTTAAAATTATTTTGTCTTTTCAGTGTCCATTAGAAATAACTTGCACACAAACTGTGAAAAAAACCCAGAAAAAAGTTTTCTTTCTCCCAAGGATAGAATTAATCTTTTCATGACAATCTTTGAGACGCAAAATGAACAACACCACATTTTGGCAAGAGCAGACAGGGCAGATACAGCAAACAAGTACTTTCCACTGTGGAAAACCAAAAACATTCAACTTTTGTGATCAGGAGTTTGCACAATGAGCTGACAAGGAGAACTCAGTAGTACAAAAAGAGACAAAAACATCCTGCATGCTACTGTAGCAACAAATGGTATATTTTATCTACCTCTTTCAAAGCAGAAGAATGTTGTCAGAAATATTCGCTTCTTACATGAAAATTTATGGTGTTTCTTTCAAATTCAGGGAACCAATCTCTGTTTCCCAGCACAAGGAAATCAATTTTGTCTACTCTTGAACATAGGCCAGTCTGTGCATTTTCTTTAGAAAGCAAATGTACAGGAAAACACTGATCTAAATAATATCCTTTATGTCTGTTGGCATAACACAAAACACTTTATGTACCAGACTTTACTTCTTTGTTTGAAGTTAACTAGCAATATAAAACTTTCAAAAGTTGGCTGTGCAGATCTTCCTTTAGACTTCTGGGGAGATGTCTTCAAATTGACATGTTTTAGCCTGTGCTTTGCTTAGAATTGTACATTCTTGCTATGTGTCTACACCCTCATACTGTACAGGGACATACAGTGCTTGGTTATGAATGCTCGTCAGGAGACCTGCTTAAGGCATGTATTCTAGAGGCAGCAGAGACCAGGGCTTGAGTATTTGCCCAGATGTCAGGTGCTGCTGAATTTTAATCCTGGGTCTGGCATGGATTTGCTGTGTAGCCTGTGGCAAATCACATAATCTCCCTGCATCAGAGTCCCCACCTGTAAAGTGGGGATAATAACACTTACAATTTCCTACCTCACAGGCTGTTTTGAGGATTAATGGATGTCTGAGAAGTGCTTTGTATACTGGAAGTCCTGGCTTATGGGGAGGTATTTTGACTGTGTCTGAGTGAAAATTTGGACCATTGTTTTAGACTTTTCCGGAAGAATGAAAGAAAAAATTACAGAAAATAGCAGCACCATTGTAACAACTCTTTTGCTGTGTCTAGGTTGACTCATGCATAAAGTTGTTGTACGTAAGTTCCACTGCTGGCATCAGAAAGTGGCCTCACTAGAGGAAACTTTTGGAGGATTAATTCTTTACTTGCAAACTCCCATACCAGACCCATAGAGTCTGAAAAAGAACTTGAGAAACTGGTGAATCATCTAGTTTAGTTTTCTGCCTACTAAATTCTTCCTTTTTTGCTGCAGTTGCCCCTCTATTGCATGTTGGTGTAAGCTAGGGCTGTGACAATCACTGAGAAAGGACAGAACCTTTGAGAAGGCACAGTCTTGACAAACTGGCAGAGTTAGGAGAAGGAAAGGGAGTAAGAGTGCCAGAAGATCCCCCAGTGAGAGAGGACTACAGAAAGGAAACAGAGCCCATTCTTTCACCCCATTCCATTGCCATGCTGTGAGAGGGCAGGATTGTGCACGGGGAGACCCCAAGGACTCTGAGCTGCCTTTGGCTCAGGTAGCGGTGAAATGCATTCGGCTGCCACGGCTGCCTGGGCAGCCTCAGCATGGCTGATCTCACCCCCAGAGTAATGCTGCCTCCTCTGCAGCCACTGAGGAGAAAAACAACTGGAAAATGGGGTGTGTGTGTGTGGGTAATTTCAAACTCAGCCGAGCTTGCTCATGTGGGGGCAGTTTGCTGATACCCGGAAAGATGCGGTTGCAGATGGGGGTGGCAAACGTGAACCCCTTCCACTGGTGTTTCTGCTCAAGCTCCTGTATTGTAAAATTAGGACATCAGCCTGAGTAGGAGTGGTAGAATGTAGTCTCTTTCATGGAAAAAGAGAGACCATGATTCTCCATTACCTGCAACCTTGTATAGTCACTACCAACCCTGCAGAGTAGGAGTAAAATACTATCCGTCTGATTGGTACCTCCACTTTTAACTCACTTTGCACAGTCTAAAATGACTATGAAGGAAGATGTAAGGGGTTGGAATTATTGATGGTAAAATCGTAAAATGCCTGTGTAATTTTTTTTCTCATTGTAGCTGTGGATGGAAAAATCAAACAAAACCCCCTTAGCACACCAAGTCTGGTCTCATGAAGGCTCACATTACTGCACACTTCCTAAAGCTGCCTGTAACTGATTGCTGTCAAGCAAAGACAGAAACATGTGGCCTATTACTTTGAAGAGTGCTTTTCACTATGAGAAAGTGGGGTTTGGCAATATAGTGGCTAACAAGATTTTAAACAACCGTTGACTAGAAATGGCCAGGGAAAAATATGTTAGCTGGCAGTGACCAAACCTTGGAAGGCTTTTGAGTTCACAGTAATTAATCAAAACCTTTTTGGAAATGTAAAAGTATTTCTAGACCCATTAATTTAAAAATATTGAAATTTTCTTTGCTCATGTGACACTTAAAAATAGAGTAATCGCTATGTGTTATGTAATGCTTTTATTATGCATATTTCATTTTCTTAAGCAAACAAGACTGGTAAGACATCCCTACAAAAAGAAGCTGGCTGGCAGAGCAATTGTAGGTTAAGTTGTTTTGTGATGTGTCCAGATCAGATCTCTCCATGGTCATTCAGTTCTGAATTAAAAGCATTTCTTCTGGCATGATCACTTTTCTTAAAATGTAGATTAATTTTTCAATAATAAACCTATTTTTCTTTCCACATGCCCCAGTCCAAATGTGGGAGATATTTTCCAACAAAAAGTAAATTTAGTTAGGATATTTGTCAAAATCTTCATGTTTCCTCCAGGCTTGAAGAATAAAGGCCTATTTTACACTAAGAAAGTTCTTGGGGGTGGAATATGTTTATCAAAGTTTGTGGTCAGTGAATATTTCCTTTTCAACAAACTGCATCAACAATATCTCTGGCCACAGAGGAGCTCTGGAGAAATGGAAAAGTAGCTAAAAGATAGGAGAAATAAAATCCTACTCATTCCACCATTATACATCACATTTCATGGTGTTTCATGATGTATCATACATGTTTTATCTAGCCCTTTTAGCACATCTTTCAAAATATTGGGAAATCATTGCTGAGATTCTCTTAGGCTTTCCAAGTGAAAAAATAATTTTGCTGTTATATAGGTCTCAGGGAAGTGTCCTACATAATCATCCCAGGGAATCCTAACCTATCAGGAGGTTTGGGAAGAAATAGGAAATCTTGATGAGCTCAAGATTGTGAAAGCCATGAGAGAGAAGCCCGTGCTCAGAGAAGTCTTTCCCTCACTATCTCTTCCTTGATGGAGAGGACACAATTCTGCAGACAGATGGAAAAAACTTGAACCAACTCTCAATCCTCAGAGTGCAAGCACCTCTGGAATTCAAGGACACAACTGCTGAGGAGGTTGTTTCTCACTGTTTTCCCACCACCACTCCCCAACAGAGTCACGCTTTTATAGGACAATTTTTCAGCTGAGCTTGAGCTTTTTGTTGGGGTAGAAAAATCTTGAAAAAAAGAATAATCAAGAAAAACCCTATCAGAAGCAGATCAGCATCGAACAAATTTAAACCTCCAAATGATTTACCACTTCAGACATCTGGTGCTTGGCAACATCTGGATGAACTGCTGAGAGAACAAGCAGAAAGATGTGTTCTTATTTGCAAACCAGCCTTGAAATCAAGTGGCAGCTAGCTTCCAAAGCACAAAACCTTCCTTTTTCCCTCCCTTGCCTTTTGCCTTCTTGTTTGTCTCTGTTTCTCGGGAAAGGCTGATGATAATGGTGACTTGGATCTGGATGTACATGCCCTGTTAAAACTCATGGACAGTAACATATCTCCAGAGTTTTCTCTTTGCCTCAGCTGTAACTCCCAGCTGGACAATGTTTCATTCCTGCTATCTTGGCTTGCTTGACCTTCTCCTTACTTCAAGTGCAGTAAATCAGGTTTGAAGAGGGGAAAGAAAAGTAAGGCTCAGTACAGAAGGTGAAGGACCTGAACAGTAGGTGCTGCAACTCTTCTGCTCCAAATGTGGCATGGAAACACCAAGCCCCTATTTTGTCCATGGAGACCCCTGGGTAGAAATCCAGTCATTCTGTTCCCACACTCAGCCTGTTTCCTCCAGCTCCTTTCCCTTCTCATACCCCTCACTGCAGGGCATTTCAGCAACCTGGCTGAGAGGGGTGGCTTTGTAAGCAGTTGTGTCAGTGTGACTGAGGTGGTGGCAAGCTGCTGCTGGGAGGGCAGAAATAAAGTGTGAGGGAGAGCAGGACACTCGCAAGGGCGTTTTGCAGCCAAAAAATATAGATGTAGGGGCACACCCCAGGGCAGTTCAGCATCCCTGGGCACCTCAGCAGGATGATGCAATGATCCCACGTGCTGAGCAGAAAGCCACCAAGAGCTGGTCAACAGGCAGCAGTAGTGACGATGAGATTCTGGAGGAGCCTGCACTGCAGAGCAGCAGGTTTTCTAGGGAACCACCCTGTCCACCTGCAGTGTAACTGAGATCCTGTGAAATAGCCAGGGAAGGCACAGCCTCCAAAACACAGCCTTGAGGAGAAAATTATTGCCACTCTGGCACCTATCCTTTATGTATTTAGTGTGTAAGGCAAGAGGGAGAGTCAGATCCTGGCAAGAGGGAGATGGAGCTCCTGTGCTGTCCTCAGCCTTGAGGAAGGTTGGAGGCTGCAGGTTAGTGGGTGCATCTGGCTATCAGGCCATCAGTGGAGCAGAGGCAGGGATATGTCCTCAGTCCTGGTGAAGGTGCACAGCCACATAAGGCAGCTCATGCGGTTCATTTGTTGGAAAGAAAATGTTTGGGGAGCATCCTGCAACCTTGTATGGTTCCAGTTGTGGTGTCTCATGTTCCAGTCCTTTCACAAGCTGCATTTGAACCATTCTTAGATATGAGCTCTTTGGGTAGGCTGATTTTGCTCTCTATACTGCAAACCCAACATTAGGCTAGAGTGTAGTTCCTTAAATTCCTTTTGACATATTTCTTTTCCAAGAAATGAAAAGTTTCAGGAGAGTTTGGCAGGGCCATAACTAAGTTTTACAGAGAGTTTCAGGACAGCTATTTTTCTCATATGCACAGTGTTTGGCTCATTGTTTTGCTGTGGTTATTGGTAGTATCACTCCAGTGACTTCAATGGAAGGACTCCTGGGATGAATCTGGCCCACTGAATTAATCCTAATGAGGCACAGAGGAAACTACCAGCTTAAGGGGGAGTCAGTCATTAGTGTTGTTATGAAAGAGTTAACACCCTCTGAAGGATTTCAGGAACACACCCTTTCATTGTCTGTTTGTTTTCTACTCCATAAAGCTTCCTTGCATTGTTATTTTCTTTCTCTCCCTGTTTTGTATTGCCCACTGCAGCCCAGCTACAGCCAGAAAGTGCAACGGTTTGGGTTGTGGTGGCAATATTCCAAATCTTTTCACTTCCCTCTTAAAAGCTGCCACTTCTGGTGGCAATTGATTTTCTTAAGCTGCTGTCTGACATGAAAGAAATGAATGTTAGTGAGAAAACAAGGAGGACTTATCTTCCTTTGCTCTCAGGACTGCCTGAATAGCTGCAGGAAGGTTTAAAAGAAATGGGGTGCATTTGGCTTCTCTCCCTCTAATAGGGATCTGACCAAGAGTGCCTAAAAGCTGTCAAGGGAAACTCCCCTCACTTACCAGCTACCATCACACCTCCAGCTGCAGTCTGCACTTGGCCAGAGGGGAAAGAAGGAGGAAGATGTATCTAAAGAGACTCCCAAGACCCTGGGAGCACATTGTAGAGCATTTTGTAAGCTGTCAGAGCTGTACCTATCCTCAGGTTGCAGGGCACCCCATGCAGCTGCAGAACAAGGCTAGGAAGACTTGGCACAAGTAGATCCAGTTGCTTTGCAGGTGGAATTGCACTGGGTGTACGGTGAGCTATCCCCCAATATAAACCCAGACAGCTGCTGCAGAGCATAGCCAAGCAATAGCTGTGGGAAGACTGGACACAGCTGAGAGACACAGAGAAGAACCTGTGTTTACACAGAGCCTCATACTCAAGAAATGCGTCTTTCTTTTTCCTTCCAACATGTACGACAAAGCGTTTGTTCATTCTTATTATCCCAGGCAGGCTTTGAAGCAGAGAAGTGCCTGAGGACTTTGTTCCAGGGAGGAGTGTTTAGATGCAATCTGAAAGAGCTGTGGAGAGCAGCCCAAGCTCTATCATCGAGGTGGAACTTGTCCAGAGCCCCTTTGGAGCTGGCTACACCCTATTACGCTACAGCGACTGCCAGGTACCTATCTACCCCTCTGCGGTGTGGCTCCTGATACTATTATTAGTAATAGCATCCCAGCAGCTTCAGTGAGAAAAGCTCCAGTTAGAGGTGGGGGCCTTGATGATGTGAGTCACTAGACAAACACTTATTAAAAAGCCAGGCCCTGCTTTCAATCTGGTTTGGTCTATGCTAATTCTAGACTGCTCAGAGACACCACCTATTCCCTGTGATAGCCCTACTAGCTGGTTTAGCTGGCTTTGCTCTTCTTCTGGCCCAGATATTTAAGTACACTTACACACCTAACTGCCCTTGACATCAGATAGGTTCCTAAATAATTTTAAAAACCTGCCCATTTGTTCCGGTTAACTTGCAAAAATATGTTATTCAGAATCTGAAGCTGGAAAAGGCCACTCAAAAAATCTCCATCTTGCAAAACCCAGAAGTCTGTTCAGTGACAGCGAATCAACTGACTGCAGGAGTTTGTCACCTTTTCTTCTTCATCACCAAAGGATTTTTTAAAACTCTGTAAACAGAGTAATGAAGCACTTTCATTCAGAGATCTTATATTTGATAGGAAGATGCAATTAATTGGAAAAGAGTCTCTATGAGAAAGGTGTGTATGCGTGTCTAATGCTACATGAGAGCTAAACACAACTGAGCATCTATTAAAGGCAGAAAGTTTGTTTCTGGACTTTTACATGATGTGGATAGACATGTAGGTAGACAAGAAATTGTAAAAGCTAAAACTGCATACTTTTGTTGCTGCTAAAGACATCTCTTTGTAAAAGCAGGGAGTTCAGCATCTCTCCAATAACAATGGAAAAGAAAAGGTTCAGTTGGATCTTATCAATGTATATAAATGCCTGAAGAGGATGTACATAGAAGAAGGGACCAGGCTCTTTTCCATGGTGCTCAGAGACAGGACCAGAGGCAACAGGCACAAACTGAAACACAGAAAGCTCTGTCTGAACATTAGAAAACTCTTTGTTCCTGTGACAGTGACTGAGCACTGGGACAGATTGCCAGAGATATGGAGTCACTGTCCTTGGAGATATTCAAAAGCCATCTGGACATGGTTGTGGACAACCTCCTCTTGGTTACCATGCTTGAGCAAGGAGTTGGACCAAATAACCTCCAGAGATCCCTTCCAGCTTCAAGCATTCTGGGATTCTGAGAAAAAACTTTGGCCACTATTTGATTTTGAAGCATTTGAAATACCTCAAAGACATCGGATAAGAAAGTGGGAAAACAGAGCCTGTTTCACATGCTTACAGGAATGTTGTAATGTACATTTCTTACACATGGAAGTCTCTGACTACCACAAGGACCTTTGAATCCAGTGGCTACCTAGGCCAATGGAGCTTGTCCAGTAGGATACTACCTATGCTGACCTGCTCTCCTTAGAAGACAAAGTACATGAAGAATCAAGAACCCTGGAATCACTTCATTTCTGCTTCCCAGTGGAAACAATTCTTGGCACACACATTACATCAGTTTTGCAGCACAGCTCTTCTGCAGCTAGTGGTTGAATGGGTGCCACTCTCAGGGGCAGGAGCCAAGCAAGCCATGGTTCTGCATCTGTGTTTATAATTTTTGGAAGAGCCATATGTGGAATGTATGTGAAAATGATGTAATCTAGCTGGTAAATCTACTTCTCTGGAAAAAAAAAGAATAAAAGGAAATAAAAAAAATAGTTTCTGGATGTTGACATATGTCCTACCAATGACATTAAAAGAGACTAGGATCTTTTAATCAAAACTAATTGTCTTTCTCTTTATTCCATTACTGATGTGTCCATTATGTAATTGGAGGTCTGCACATACACAAATTCCAAATCCCATGACAATTAAAAAAGACATCTTTAAAACCACTTTTGCCAAGACAGAAAGAATCACATGTCAAGTAGAGGACTATCAGCCTCTTCATTATGTAATCATAACTGTTTCTTGCTACGGTGGGGTATATCTATATCTTCTTCAGAGGTTATTATGTGCCTACCATTCGCTTCTCCCTGTGATGCAAATGTGCTTTGCACGTATGCACGCATTTGAACATAATGAAAGTGACTCCCAGATTTTTATGAGCATCCTGAGAGCCTGTCTGTGATGGACCATGCAGTCTAACAATGGCACTTGCTTCCATCACAGTCTTAGTGCTGGATCTTTGCTTGGAAGATACATGCAAGCCAGTGTTTTTTTGTGTGTGTGTGTGTGTGTTTTTTGTGTCTTTTTTTTGTTCTGTTTTGTTGTGTTTTTATTTTAAATTTATTTAAGCTGAGCAGAATAAATTTAAGAAGACCAATATTAATGTAATGTTAAAGAAAATAAAAAATTTAGAAGTTACATTTCCTAAGGCAAACTTTCTTTTGAAAGCCCATGATAGTCACATCTTTCTTGTTCATTGTGTTTGTTTTTTAAAGAATGGCATAAAAAGGTAGGATACAATGAGACATTTTGAAGACCTGAGGCTTTAAATTACCTCTTTTTTAGAAGTTAAAATGTGCCTCCACTCTGAAATAGGATTAGTTATTACAGGTTCAGTGCAGAGGAGGATTTGCGTCAGTCAGTTCACTGTTTGTGAGCTTGTGCATCAACACATGAAGAGCACCAACCTCACCCAGAGCTGTGCAGTCTCAAAATGATCCTGTGTCCTTTTCACAGCTCTCTTTGGCAGCTCTCCAGGAAAAGACAACACTATTTAATGCTGTCCTTCCCCTGACTCGGAATAATACAAGAAACTGTGCTGCCAACACTGCCTTGCTTGGTGGGATTAAAAATGGTGTTCAAATGGCACAAGTGTGCCACAGCTATGTGCCACTGGCTGTGTGACCACAGAGGTTAGACCCACATTGCACCATGTACCTACCTCCTTAAGCTAATTGATTGGTCATAGCCCAGGGATTTGTGTTTAACAGTCCTGAATGTTCATAGAGAAGAGGCAGAGGAAGAGGAAACTGATCTTGCTCAGGGACAGAATGAGGACGTAATTTCAGTATCTGACCAGAAGAAGCAATGTTCCAGATACAGGAACAATCCAGAAGACAAAGCATAGAACCTCTTTGTACCTTTAACTATTGAAAGCTCCTTAGTTTGGGTGCAATTGCCCTCTGGAATTGCCCCTGCTAGAAATGTTGGGAGCCAACATGCCTGATCTGGACTAAGTGCATAGCTTTTACACAGCTGGAGTCAGCTGAAGCTTTTCCAAATGTATTTTTTTTATAACAGATGCTTCACCCAGTGGGTGAAGTATAAGAGCAATACTTTCACATCCATCCTCTTTCAGGCCACAGTTAAGATAGATTTCATTAAATCAGCCAAGCCTTCACCCATCACTTTTTGGGCATTATAAAAGAAGAGAGTTTACCACAGGTTGATTTCTCCTCTCTCCTCTCCATGGCACCCAGCTCTGCGTTATCTGCAATAAACCACTGAGGTTGTCAGCGGTGGTGCTTGGGCTAGAGGGAAGGGAGGAGGTACACCTCACAAAAACTTTAATGGCTCCAAGGAGGTGGGTACTGGTTGCATTGGCAAGAGAAGCAAAACTTTCAGTGGAGGTTCAAAGCCAGGTTACACTGAATTGATCAAATAGGGTTCTGTACAGTGTAAGGAATTAAATTTCAGCTTGAGACCCTTTGTGAGATAGATGAAGAGAAATCACTGGGTAGTGCTGATTGGAAGAGACCTTAAAGGTCTTGGGCCTGGACACCTCCCAGTAGACCAGGCTGCTCAAAACCTCATCTAACCTGGCTTTGAACCCTTCTAGGGATGGGCCATCCACAACTTCTCTGGGCAACCTGTTCCAGTGCCTCACTACCCTCACAGAAAAGAATTTCTTCCTAATATCTTTATTTCTTCCTAAAGATGTCTTCTTTCAGTTTGAAGTCATTCCCCCTTGTCCAATCTCTTCATGCCCTTGCAAAAAGTCCCTCTCTAGCTTTTTGGTAGGCTCCCTTCAGGTACTGGAAGGTGCTGTAAGGTATTCTTGGATCCTTCTTTTCTCCAAGCAGAACAACCCTAAGTGTCAGCCTGTCTTCATAGGAAAAGTTCTCCCACCCTCTGGTCATCTTTGTGACCCTCATTTGAACTTACTCCATCGGATCCACATCCTTATTTTGTTTGACAGTTTTAGGGCATAATTAACCTGTCACTTTTGTATGGTTGCCTTCAATGAGGTGAGAGTGGGACAGGTGTACAGGGATAGTTTTCTTGCGTCAACTCTTCCAGTTGACACTGGTCTACTTCAGGTCTTCGTTGTGAAGTCCTTCAGTCTCAGAGAGGGAGACACCCTTTGAGGTTGGTTTTTCAGGCAGGTTTGTTTGAGCATAATACACTACATTAATTGTCTGCTCTTCAGTTACACCTGATCTACCATGTCGTAACCTGATTTATCAAGTCATAAGTAATTTAGTTTTTAATCCACAAAAGGACAAGCAGTCTTCCTGACAGGGAAGATAAGCATGGCTGCAGTGCTGAAATGCAATCCTACTTTGAAATGCCGGAACAACTTCAGTCTCTCATGAAGGGAGACTGTCAATCTTTGCACATGTGTTCTCGTGGCATGTATCCAGTAGGAAGACAAAACATCAAAACATCATTTTTCCAACATGCTTAGACCTTCTTGAAGTTTAGACCACTTTGTAATCAGAGTGAGTTTTTAATTGTAGGATGCCCAAATGTAGGATGTCAATTGTAGGATACACACTCAAGTCTGACCCAGCTGGGATCACTGTATCAGCTGCCCATGTAACACAGATGGCTGACATGTGCTTAGCAAGTTCATCAGGTCTCCTGTGTACCAGGTGATCCACAGAGGGTGTGTAGATGTCTCTGAAGGAACCCTCAGAAGAGTGTTGTGCTCCTTGTGAATTGAGGTGCCCATGAGCAGGGGACATTTGTCTCAGCCTTCCAGGCAACAAGACAGCAGAGTGGTTGCTTGGCTGCTGTGGCATTACTGCAGAAAAGGGAGAATTTCTTATTCCTCTCAGTCAAAATTTCCAGGTGGGCCCAACCTCTGCATAGGACACTCCAGCTTTGCTCAGCCTGCAAGGAGATAGCCTGGGCTGCCTTGTTCCTTCATCCACCACCTGCCCTGGCACAGTGCATGTATGAGACTGTGTGGTGCTGGCACATGTCTAGTGGCCTCTCAGATGTGTCCTGCTCTCCTTGAATGGGAGTGATGCTGGTGCTGTGTGTCCAGCAGTACCTGTAGGACATGAGGGGATGTGGTGTGTGCAAAAATCCTGATTGATAAATAAGGACTGTTTTTCTCATTCAGTTGCCCGTAATTATAAACATCTGTAATGCTGGATGTTTTTGGCATTTAAAGGCTTTACTGAGAAAATATGGCTCTGAAAATCAAAGCAGAGAGCAGAACTACACCATCAAGTTAGGTCATTTTATGGCTCTTGACAGCATGGTGCAATTTTTAAATTTTAATTTTAATTTATTATATTTTTTGCAATTAGAAAGCATATACGCATATTGAAAGTATTACCCAATGCATTTACCAAGAGCATCAGTACTCTAGAGAAAACAATCCTCTTCTTCTTGTTCAGAGAAAAGTTGGGATATGATGTCTTCAGTTATGAAGAAGCGTTACCTAACAATAACTGACCTCAAGGTTAAATGTTGACGCTGACAACACATCCTGTCCGCTGCTTCTCCTTTAAAGCGGAAGATGTGCACTCTGTCCATGAAACTCAGAAGGACATAGGTGAACGTTCTTCTGTATCACAGCAGATGGACCTTCAGGGTGTTTTTTGGTGGTCTGCCTTTCATATTCTGGTCTCTGCATTGTGTGGTGATATCTGGGAGATCCATAAATTCTACCACAAAATCTACATTTCATCTGTCAACATTTTGCCATGCTCAGGAGGACTTTGCCTTTTTTGCCGAAAGAACTGGAAGGTTTGAGTGATTCATATGCCATAAGCCACATCCCTGGGTACCACCCAGAGACCACAGTCCCCACTTCTGCACAGCCTCTGCTCCCTGTGGCTAACCCCAACCCATTGCATGGAGGGGCTGAGCCCACTGGAAGTTTCAGGTCTGGATCCACATAGCAGAGCTTGCAAAAGTCAGCTGCTCTCTTGAGTCCACCACAAGAATGCCACCTATGTACATCAGAGTCCCCTCCTAGGCCAGCAAAGTATTTAGCAGCTGAGGAGAATGAGAAATAGCTCTCTTGTCCCCAGAGAGTTTTTGAAATTTCAGCATTTTTTCCTTGCTTAACACATGATAAAAAAGATGTCCTCTTGGACGTAAACTCAGGAGACTAATCAGGAAAATATGTATCAAGGCAAATAATTTAATCAAACAAGATAGACATTTCATTAAAATTAAGTTTAAACGATTACTTCAAATTTTCCTACTTTGAAATTTATTCTTTAGTGCAAAAATCTACATTGAGAGCAATTTCTAAGTGAAAAACTATATACATATTAATGCATATTAAAAAGTCTCTTGTCAACTTTGAAAGGTCTACTTCTTCAGCAGGCAAATTCTTCTACTCAAAGAAGTTTAAAGTAAGTATTTTTATGATTAAAAAATTGTTCCAAACCATTTAAAGGGAAATTGCCTGTTCAGTGCTGTCTGTGTACAATGTAAGTATATGAAATCTTGCAAGTGTTTGTAAACAATGTGGGTAGGACTTACAGACTTGCTTAGATGGATACATGAAACGAAAAGGGTCCAATGACCTGGTTTTGTGGTGAGCTGAAAGTCTGTGAGGCAACAGTAAAAGACCCTAATGACATATATTCGGAAGTGAGTTATTCTAAACCCACAACATCAGGAAAATATTTTAGATTAGAAAAAGAAGAAAGAAAAATCTCATGGAAGGAGGTCAAAACGTTGTTGATGAATTCTAAAATTTCAAATCTTCTGTGCTATTGTCCTTTTCTGCAATCTTTGTTTTAAAAACAACTCTCTAGTCTCAGTTGGAAGAAGTGATGGGTACATACCAGTGGCACAGCCATCATAATTAATCAGGCCTTGTCCAAGGGTAAAATACATCATCCCACTACCAGAACTGAAATCACAGACTTGTAGCTTTGGTTTGCTGCAATTTTCACAATTTGCTGCCCAAAGTATTACAGAGCACCATTTTATATAAATTTCAAAAAATGAACTTTGAAAAAAGTGTCAGCAAAGTCTTAGACAATATAATGGAAAATATTACTGAGGGCTTTTGAAATACCTACACCTGACGGATGAGAGTAACAGCAGAGATAGAGTGGAATTTGAGGGATGAACCTCCATTGATCAAAAAATGATGAAGTCTGACGTGATTCTCTCAAGCTCATCTGCCATGCTAAACTTTGCAGAGCCCATGTCCTGCTCCCAGATCTGCCATCTGCCACTGTTTCTCCATCTGAAAGATAAAACTTGACTTTCTTTGTAAAGTAATTTGAGTGATACTTAGAGAATCAGCCCAGCCTAAAGGAGCTATGACTTCGTGAGTTATATCTGCTAGCCTAGACTTCACTTCAGATAATGTTTCCTATTTAATTTTGTTTCTCATTAATGCAGTGGAAAAGACAAGACCAGAAATGGCAGGAGTATGACATTGAACAAGTAGGTACCAGTGATGTGCATGGAGTACCCTGAAAAATACCGTATTTCAAAGTCCAGATAAATATAAGTAGAACAGCCTGGTGTACACCTTCTGACTCAGCCTCTGAAATATTTGCTACCATATGTGCACAGGCTATGTGTTGCTCTTACAGAGTTAAAACATACAGAGTGGTAATTATCAGAGTCAATTTAATTAAGTATGTGAAAATTAGCAGCTATCATTTTCGTCTCTATACTTTCTCCAATATGCAGTGCTTACTAATTTGCATATGCCTAAATTAAGGCCCTAGTAGATGGAAGCAGCCAACATTTTGTAGTTCTCTCTCTGTTTTAATAAGCCCATCCCGAAAGGTGCCACATATACAGCCCCCGAATCCCTGATGCCCTCTGACTGGGGAAGACATGAGAACACTGGCAGACGTTGGCAGCAGCCTCTTGGTTGCCACAGGGCAACTAATTGCATGGGCCCTGGCAAACAACTTGACTTCTGCTGGCTACCAACGAGTCCTGAGGAAAAGACTGCCAGAAGATTTTGGCAGAACCACCATTAAACATGCAAGGGCCCCAGGCAGAGGATAAGGCATGAGCCTCTTCTTCCTCCCTCAGAAGCCAGGGCCACCTTGCCAGCTGCCCACCAGCCTCTGGCTGCCCCTGCCATGGGGAGCAGGGCTGGTGGCCCAGGGTGTGGTGCCCTGCCTGGGCGCTCAGGTGGAGCCCTGCGGCCTCTGAGCACCGGGAAGAGCCTGCCCCATGACGTGAACTGTGATTTGGGTAATCAGCCATAATTATAGTTAATGATAGCAGTGTCTGGGCACCCCTGCCAGAGTCAGGACCCCATTGTGTTTGGCATTGTGCAAACACTTAGCAGGTAAATTAGACACTGCAGTCAAAGCACCTTAAAATGCCTGGCGATCTGACAGCAGCACCTTAAAGGAGTGTGGAGATGAAGCCACCTGGCCTGCTCCAGCAGTCTGAAGGGAACTCCAAGAGATGGAGGTGTGTGGGCGGCTGTTCAGCTGTGAATGGTCCTGCAGAGCTGGTGAATTTTTTCTGGTGAAGACTCAATATGTTGGGCAACTTTTTGTCAGCATGAAACTATTTGTGGGTTGAGGTTGACTGCCATGAATAGTGTCAGGAGTAGAGGACTGGGGTCACAGAGATGATGGGGGAAGAGTTCCCCTGGTTAGCCAACTTACAGGAAGAAATATGATCTATGGGAGATGGTGGTGTGGACTGGGGGAGCTGATCTTCCAAACTCTCTTTCCCTTCACCTGTGACCTCTCAGTTAATCCAGGAGACAGGAGCTAAGGGCCAGGCTTTTATTCCTGTTTACCTTGTCTTCTTTGTGTAAATAATTAAGCATTAATTGGAGCAGGGTTGAGTGTCCTGCACGTCACACCTTCCAGGAGAATGTTTTAACTAGCATGCCAGGAGTCATTCTTCACACTCTTCCTCCATGACTATCTGGATATTTTATAAGAAATAGGATAGCTCCAAAAGGAGGAGACAGAGCAGCCTCTTCCTCAAAATACCTACAAAACACCTCTTTGGTTAAAGTTCTCACATGCAAATCTCTGCCAGTGAGAAGAACCAGTGGAGACTTTAGACCTCTCAAGTCACTGTTAGCCAGGAGGTTATAAATACATGGAGGTGTGTCTCTCATGCAGGAGCTGTTCTGTTTTTGTTAGAGTACTTACACAGTCACGTAGCAAGGGAGTGAAACAGCTTAAGAGCCATGACAGTGAAGCCAGCCTGGTGGGAAATGGAGAATGGCCTTCGGTGTTGCTCTAGTGAAGGCCAAGTTTGCAGTATCCTGTCTCAGGATATCCTCATACACTGCTTGATTAATCACTGCTGAGAGAGAGAGATGGGCATTGAAACCTGCCTCTCAGTGTTTGCCCTGGTGTTTTAAGGGAGAAGGATACCAAAATATCCATCTGTAAAATGTTTATGAATCTGAACATAAGGAAATATTTTTTAATGTGAGGGTGACTGAGCACTGCACAGGTTTCCCAAAGAGGTTGCTGAGTTTCCATCCTTGTAGATATTCAAAAGCTGCCTGGACATGGTCTTGGGCAACTGGCTCTCGATGGCCCTGCTTGAGCAGGGGAGGGGTGAACCAAGGGATCTCCAAAGGTTCTTTCCAACCTCAACCATTCCAGTATTCTGTGATCTGCCTCTTAATTTCTGCTGAATCTTTCAAAATTTCCCAAAGTGAAATGTATCAGTTTCAGTCAAATGCAACATTTCCTGTTGAATGACATGACATTGTACAGGTTTTCATTCCAGCAAGACCATTTAGATTATTCTAAATCCGTTTTTTATTCAACCTGAGATGTTTCTACCCCAAAATTTTTCATTTCAGAAGCTCAACTGATAGAGCTTGTTATTGGCACTGTTCTAGGGCTGCAAGCTTAAATGACACAAACACCTCTGCTGCTCTAATGAAGTGGGGTTTTCAAAAGGACTTTTTGAAGCTCTGACTACAGACCAGATGCCTATTCAGTGTGGTATGTTGACTGGTAGCCTTACCTTGATCATTAAAACAACAGTCCAGGCGTGCACGACGCTTTTGAGAGCAAGCCATGCAGCAGGACCCTGCCCTCAGGAGATTTCAATATTATGCAGTCATTATAGCAAAGAGGACAGTAAAGCATGGGCAGGGTGTGTGTATGGGTGCACATAAATGCCAAAGATTTTTGCAACAGGAGAAGATGAGAGAAAATGTTCCTGCCACGGGAACATTTTGGTTGCCTACATTTTTTTTTCTGTTACACAGTGCAACCTTTTCATTTCAATGGCTCACGTGAGCTTGTCTGGGAACAGGGCTGAGGGAAAAAGGAGACAAAGAGCATAGCATGGGACCAGGCAAGTATTCCTGCCACAGGGCAAGGACAGATGCCAGGTTATCTGTGAGTGGGGAGTGCCAAACTGCTGAAAAGTAAGGTACAGAAGAGGGGACAAGCAGCTTTGGCAGGAAGAAGGCATGGTAGTTTTTTTAGAGATTGTTTAATAGTTGTGGTAATTAAAAGAAAAATTGATATTCCATGTTTTTTTACAGAATGGTAGTTGAGTACTACTTTACAGCCAAATTCACAGCACACTGCACTCTACTACAAGAATTGACTTTAGTGGGTTTTGGATCAGGCCTTTGGAACACAGGCCTGAAGAAGAGTCTGTCAGCCCATTAAAAGTGAAAAAAAAAGAAAAAGACCATGAATCAATCCTCCCCATATCTGCTCCAAATTCTGAATCAAAACCATTCCTCGGTTCATCTGATTGCCAGAGAAAAGGGAAAGAAGAAAAAAAAAACGTCCTTCTGTGTCTGTGGAAAGATTTCTCATCTGCAACACCTCCAACTTCTTGGGAATTACCTGGAGTGTACCTTGAAAAAGGGCATTTCTTTGCTAAGATTTACAGTAAGTGCAGCTTACATCTGCCAGCCTCCATCACCATGCCCACACTGTGCTCAGAGCCGGGATTGCAGCACATGAGATGTACTGAAACCAGCTTTCATCTAGCCCTGACAAGGGCCAGGATGATAGGGTGGTTTAAGCTCTCACTCCTTCCTTCCTTCCTTCCAAAACACATATGGAGCTCCTTCCACAGCCTGCACAGCTGCAGATTCCCTGCCATACTCTGGAAGCTGGCTAGAGCATGGCCACGCTGCCGTCACCTCTCCGATTACTGAGCCGTCTACAATGCCTTGGCAGTGCTAGGGATGAAGCCTATTTACCTCAGACAGAATCTTGGCCTGCCACTGCATATCCACCATTGCTGCTCCACATCTTGGTGGAGTCACTCCTGGGTTACATAAATATAATTGAAATCAGAATCAGACCTGCTGATCCTCATTATTTTGTTGTTTTTCATACCAAGATGGCTGTCTCCAATCATCTACATGGCACACAGGACCTGAACTACCAGGTCTCCCTGGTTTTATTTGTTATGGATGGTATTTACTGCTGTGTAGAAGCCTGTCACAGGTCTGTGCATGTCTAACTGATGCACATACATGATGCAGGTCCTGGCACAGTTTCATCCACAGTAAATCAAGACTCATTCAAGTTTTGATGATTGTAGCTGATCAGAGACCCTTTGCAGTCTTGCTTAATGGCCCCATACCTGTTGTAACTGCAGCTTTATTACCACATCATGAAAAACACGGTCACAGTCCCAGTCAAGAAAACAGCTTACAAAGAATAATGTGAAACTACAATCTAGAAAAGCAGGGTGTGTCAGATGCAGGTCACTATCTTTCTGTCACTCATCTCTTTCTGTTTTACATTTCACATTTATGCATTTCCTTAGGTCTTCCTTTGCTCTCCGCATTCATCTTGTCTGAAAACTAAAGAAGGACAAATGAATAGCAGAGCAAGTGTGGGTGGATTTTTAGGGGCAAAGGATGGCAGTCAAGTGTGACAGAAATGGCAATGCTTCTTTCTCTTCTTGGCAACAAGCAGGGCTGGGACATTTAGAAAGTTGTGATGATGAAAGTGTTTGGAATGGTGTTTTTCTAAGCCATTGTGTTCAGCTCAACTGCAACAAATTATAGAGAAATATAATGAACTAACTAAATAAACAGCGTCGGCAAGGTAGATGTTGGATGAGATGCTATGATGTCGGATAAATAATGGGAGATGAAAACTTAATTATAGGCCAGATTGTTTCCTTCCACTAAGGAAGCTCTTGAGTTCCCCTTGCAGAATTTTCACAGGTTTCTTTTGCTCTTTGGGTGGGATTGTAGGACTTGTGACAATCTCTTGATACACTCAGGAACATTCAGACACCTGCTTACTTATAGGAAAATTTTCCCCCTCCTTTAATTCCTCCAATCCCTTCAGCTTTGTGACTATGTGATTTCAAGAGAGATGTTTTGCTGAGGCATTTACCTCTAAGTCCTCTTCCTGAACTCCTTTTCCCTTCTGGGTTATCACATCATGGGCTGTGGAAGAGTTAGAGCTTCTTGCTGACTTTTTAGCTGAGTTCCTTATTACCACCATGAACAGGTGGGATGGATGAAACCCCTCTTCCACCCATAGACTTGCCCTACAATATTTAGCCTTCTTTTCTCTACTGATCTCTCAACCTCACGAGCTGCAGGCCAGCCTAGGGTAACCCTGGCTGCCATTAAGGTGGGTCAACAGCATTAGATGTGAGCAGAAACACATGATGTATATGGTCTTCTGAGCTAGAAGACACATGATTTTATTGACAACAGGCCTCATAGTAAGAAAACAAATTCCTGTGCAGAAGGAGCTGACATGGCCATTTAATTTTGGCTGCACAATCCTTTGCTTTCACAATTTTGCTAAGCAGAGCACAGGGATTTGTCAAAGGATTCTAAAACAAGTGTCTGATTGCCTCCCCGAGTTTGTATGAAGAGTCATTTTCAGAGGTAGTTTCAGACTTGCTTGCTCAGCTCATTCCCCATAAAATTTACCCACCCCATCATCTACGCCCACACCTACATGGTGTTCCATCCCCATTAAGACGAATCAAAACAAATCAAAAGAAAATTACACATAATGAGTGGGAAGACTCACTTTCTCCTCTTCAGCTTAAACTGCTGGCAATCATCTTGCACAAAGAGGTAATACTTCTGATATGCATTCTAAGGATGAGCAAAAGGGGAAAATTATGACTTTACACAGCAAATGTTGTATGCACAGAGCTCCCAGGGTCCTGTACCTATGGGACCAATCATTCATTGTTTCAGAGGTGGAAGGAAGCAAAGTCCTGTGCAAGCAGCACTCTGAAATGAACATGTTGAATGGATGTTTCTTTCCAGAGCAATTGTATAATAGTTAGTAGAGATCTGAATAGTTAAAATGGGTGGTTGCGAAATTAAAACTAATTTAAAAACGATGGCTGAAATGCAACTACCAGGAAACTCTATTTCTCCACCTCTATACTTTGCAGACATTCTTCATTATTGAGTGACTTCTGACAGATTTTATCTTTTCCTCCTATCACCTTCATTTGGGCCACATAACTGCAAATGATTGGTATGAAAGATATCCTGACTTCTACAGAATTGGAGTAACTCCACCCAATCTAGGCCTAACTTTAAAACCCAGGTCCCAAACTCATCACAGTTATACAATAAACTGACTGAAATGAAAGTTAGGCTATGCCTAAAATATATCTAAGTAATTGTAACTGAAGGCAGAATGGGAAAATAAATATTGACTACTTTGTAAAACTCAAAGATGGGGTACATTTCTAGGCATTTTCTTTGCCCAGACAGGTAAAAAATTATGAGAGAACATATGTGATGCGAAGGGGGAAACCTGAGGGATATTTAGTGATACTCTTATAAGTCAAGATGATACCACTGAACTGGCATGGAAAAAATAACTTTTCATAGAAGAAGATTAAGTCAAGGGTAATATTCAGCTAAGCAATTGTGTATTTTGAAAACAAGGCCAAAAAATTTGAACTTGTCATAAAACTTGCGCAGAATATTCCCATGGAGTCTTTGCTGGTGGCAATAACTCTCCAACTTGAAATAACATGGTTTTGACTTTCAGAGCAATAAGGTTTTTGTAGCATTAAGGCCTAAAACCCCCCAACTTTGTAAATATAAATTGACTATGACTACTTTCGTGGATCAAAGAGATGCAGAAAGCACAATGACATTTTTCTGACTGTGACAATTTTTGATAAAGAATTAAAATTTTAGACGTGCACATTGAAAATAAAGCTATTTAATTAAAAAAAAAGTTACAACCTGAGAAAGAGATTGCCTCATCCCACTGAATAATCAGAAAAGCATATCCTAACAAACCATTTGCTATTTGACTATTTTGTCCATGATTGTGCTGAGTTTACTACCCCAAAGCACAGAACAGTTTCCATCTCTGATATTCTACATATGTCTACTTTAAAGAGACAACCTCCTCTGAAAATTTGCTCTTTTAGTTGCTTTATGGGTGACTGTTGTGATAAAACCCTGGCCAGCTTCTCTCCCTCACACATCTGTGATAATTGCCTCATCCTCTCCTGGTCCTGCCAGCCTTATGGCCCACTCAGTGCTTGATTATTTCTGCCCATGGATGCAGCAGAGAGGGAGATAGGAATGCTTAGATCTTTTGAACATATGACCCAAATGCTTCCCTTCTCCCTCCGCTATTCCTAAGTGCTGTAGATTTGTATAATGTCCTTCAGATGTCAAGGCCCTTTGGGCAATTGGCAGCAAGTCAGAGATGGTGAACCTGTGAAGAAGCAAAGAGCTAAATCCCTTCCTCTTTCACAGTTTGCAAACACCTCTCTCTTTCTCTCTCTCTCTCTCGATCTTGAGTCCTGAGGTTTTCTTTGCTGTGGTTTGAACTACAGTTTAAAATGTTTCAATTGTCATCTTGCATTGTGATGCATCACATGGTGCCCCAGCCACAAAAAGGCCTAGTAATTTGGTTTCATCCTGTCACTGATTTTGATGTGTCTGGTGCAGCTGGATGTGGTCGTGTCACGGGTTCCAACATTATCTTTAACAGGAAAACAAATGTCAAGAGAGAAATACTATTGTCTCACAATTAGTTTTAAACAAATCAGACTTTGGAGAACAGTAAGATTCCCAGGTCTGTATGCCTGTACAAGGAAGTTTAAGATAAAGTTTACATTTAACATGTGCATTCATTCCTAGGGGAAAAGAGATGCAACACCGAGGCTTCACATGAAAGAAGAGAGGATCTGACAATGCAGTTCTCAGGTAAAGCTTCTCTTTAAAATTGCTTGGTGTACAGCAAGGTAGACTATATCTTCCACCACCCATTTTCCAGAGCTGATATTTACCACTTGCATCATTGTTAACACACACTTTGCACTCTCAACTTGCTTTGACTGGAGTTGAAGATGGCCTGCCCTAATCTGGGATGTTTTTCTTCTTGATTAAATAGGAATGAAAGGGAAACAGAAAAGCAGACCTACTGCCAGGTGAGATATGTTAGGTTTGGGGGAGGTTTTTAGTTCCAGCAATGAAAGACCTTAAAAGGTTTATTTGCCTTGGTTAGAGGAAACAAAATGGAAACTCTTGTTGAGAATCCTCTCTTTAGCGTCTTCCTGGCTCTTTCTTTGCTACTGCAGCCCTCCCACTCCCATAGAGAGAGGAACATTTCCAGGTGTACTGCTAGAGGAACAATGGTGAATTCTCTTGTTCAAATGAGAAAAAAGTTATTTTCTAAGAAAGATGAGAAAGAAAGGACATTGTAGCTCTGACTTCCAAAAACAAAAAAGAAATTAGCAATGGGAAATATATAGACAACAACTAGCTCAAGTATATCAAAACTCTCCAATCCTTTAACAGACAGAACTGGTTTTCAGTTCTCTGATATCATGCCTTGATTTGTGCAATACAGGGTCATGCAGACTATCTGGCTTCATCCTTTGGAAGCAGATGTTGCTTGTCTTCATACTTCTAATAACCATGTTGTCCAAAGGCTCATTTGGGAAGAAGCAGCAAAGTGGCTCACATCCCATGAGTGGTTTTACTTCGATGTCTACATATTATTTACATAAAATGGGATAGAACTGTCATTTGGATTTTGTTTAATCTCAGTGAAAAGTAATTTCTGTGGATTTGCTGTTCTGGCAAATGAGAAAACCATATGAGGAAATTCATATGCCAAGGAGGTTTCATTAGAATCCAGTCAGTGGATATGTCCTGCTTTCAAAAGTGTCCTGGACTCCTCTTCTCCAACCAGGGGATCTCAGCTTCTCAAAAGTGAGTGTCACTAATAATAACAAGCTTTCCTAAAGGCTTGCATGTTTCTTGGCTAGAGGTAGCCAGTGTCAATATTTTCCGTGACCAGATAAATGAGAAAATATTGCCTTGGATTCCTGTTTTAGTTAGTGCATTGTGAAGAAACTTTTTTTTCTTCATTTGGAAGAACCTTAATCAATGTATTGGAGCCAAAATAAACTTGCTTGGGAAAATCAGATTTGGATTGTGACTCAAAAGTAGGCATTTGGATCTATCCCTAATGCTATCCTATTTTCAAAGAGAAGCATGAAATTTCCACATTGCTAAATAAGAGCTGAATGAAAAGAATAATAAAATCATTTCCTATATATTTATTTGGATGTTTGCATGGATTCAATTCAGCAATGTTGATCTTCTATTGTATTGAATCAGTGGGAAGCACTTACATTCTGGGGCTGGAATTTACACAGACATGTAGAGTACCCATTTAGTAGAATTTATTAAATCAGTGCAAGGACATTTTGTCCCTTTGGAAGCCACACCATTTCACTTTGTAGAGGTGAAGCTTTTGATTATTTGCATTTTTGTTTCTACCAACTTATTGTAGGTTGATATGACCTCTTAGCCTTCAGTAAAAATGCCCATGTAAGTTTTGTAGAAAATAGACATCAGATTTTTTAAATCAATATGACACATACACTGAGACAATTGACTGCAAGGACTGATATCTGCCAGAAGTAACTAGTAAGGATAGTCTTAAAATCAAATTGCTCTGTTTGTACACAACAAAGATCATGCTGGAAGTATTTGTCTTCTTCTCCTATCAGACAAGAGAAACAATTCCAAGTGATTTATTTGACTATTCACAGCAACACCAACCCTGACTCAAACATATCAGGTATTCAAGCTAGGCTCTTTTTTTTCACCCTGTATTTTAAAACATATGCAGTGAGGGAACATTGAATGAGCACTTCTGAATCACTACCATCAGTGTCCAGTTTTAGTAATTCTGAGAGCAGAAGGGAAACAAAATCCATCACGTTGCAATGTCATGATGAAAAATTTGAATTTGCTTACTAAATAATCCTATTACCTCCTAAAATTAGAAAGAAAAGTAAACTCACAGCTATTTCCCTCCTGCTTTTATAATTATATTAAATGCCTTGGAACTGATTTGCTGAGAAGCAGTGGTGAAAAGAATGGAAGAATGTGCTTCTTCCCTGTCAGGGAAACACAGCAGAAAAGTGAGATTGGGTAGACTAGAAGATATCTTATTTCTCAGCCTCACCTTATTTTGAGACAAAGGTGGCAAGAGGACAAAACTAAGCTTTTTTCAGACTATTTTTAGAATTCATATTGCTAATTCATCTGCGTTAAAAAATAGGCAAATGGTTATATACAGTTTTACTGGCAGTAAAACTTATGTCTGAGGCCAATTTTCCCTGTTATTTTACAGACTACAAATACTTCCACATTCTTATTACTAAAGATGTAAAAGCATTGATAGGAACATTTGAAAGCTATTAGGGTCATTTACAGAATTAATGTGGCTGTGCTTTGAACCCTATTAAAATGTATTAGATCCTATCAACTGAATTGGAGTGAAGGGCAGAAAAAAATGACAAAACAAGAAGGGTTGTCATCGAGAAAGTGACAGAGCTGGCAAGAAAAGGAAAACCAGGATGACTGAAAATGCAGAGAGACTTCTTTTGGCCCTCTTTTTTGGCATTTTGCCACTATACTCAGACTGGCACTTTAGAGCTGATTATGACTATGAAATCTTTTCTCAGCCCCAAGGTAACTGTTCTCAACTTTTCTTCACTTCGATGCATTGCTCACAAATGCTTCAAGATATTCTAATGTCCTGCAGATGTAAAAGCCTCCTTCAGAAACAGGTGACTAATAGTGGGAAAATTAATGAGTTTTTGAGGGCACAAGTTGGGGTTTTGTGTAGTTTGGGTTCTGCTGTGCAAAACAAAGGCTAAAAATAATGTAATTTAGGAACTGGAACAAAGATCTTTCATTCTTCCTTCAACTTGGATATCAAGCAACAGAGACTGCTCCCTGAATTCATCTTTTCTCTGGCCCCCGGGTTCACAGCGTGTAACGCAGCGCAGTCCGAGGCTGCCTGTCCACTGTTTACGTACAGCAGAAGGGTTCCAGCCCTGTAGGTGGGAATGCCACATGTCCCATCAAGCTCAAATTAGCATAGCTCGGGTTTATTGTGTCATAGGTGTTGCCAGCGTGTCTGATGCATCTGCAGGTGGACGTGTCACAGCACAAGTTCACGCAGTATGACGAGGCAATGCAATAAGCTATAGTGTTACAAGGGTTATGCAACGTTCTCAGAAGCAAAGAGAATAAATCTGGTATTGAAAAACACTGCAGGATGTCTTGTTTGATTGTTGCTAGCCTTTTTAATTTACTCTGTCTATTGGGATTTTTCCTCTTACAGATGAAAATGCTTGCTGCGGCAACATAGTTCTGAAACAATCAGAACGAAAATGTTGCGTTTTTTTCCTTTAATGAAATCCTTGAGTCCCCTTCCAGCAAAGGAAGACCTGTTTGTCAGAAGCAATTCACACACCCCTCTTTTAAATCCATGGCCTGTTTTTACTTGTGCTGTTCAGGGTTCTTCAGTCTTTATTTAACAAGGTTACGTAAGGACAGGTGGGGGAGGAGGTAGTATATTGTATTGGCAAGGGAACAACAGGCTATTTACGTGTCCTTTGTTTAGCAACAGGGCAGTTTGGGTAACCTGACTTCACTTGTCTTACATTAATGAACACATTTGATTTAGGGTTCCAGCTGAGGGGTTGTAAGGGTTTGTCGTTCTTCAAGTGGTTCCAGTGGCTGCATCTTTCAGACATCCAAACCATCTCTCATGAAGTTTTTTTGGTGATAGAGCTCCTTGGCACCACTATGAGCATTTGCTTCTTTTTTTTTTCAAAGGTGTAGCCACAAAGCCCTTGTTGTCAACAACATGCTGCAAAAATAGCAAAGGCATCCTTCCCTAAGGGAAACAGAGTGCAAGGAGTGGGACAAAACCAAGCAGAGGCAAATTGTGAATGATTATCAAGCAAATTTCTTAATAATGATTTCTATTGTGCTGTAGATTACATACTGAAGGGCAGGGTCAGAACTTTCTGTTTTGCAAGCACAAAAATTCAACTGGGCAAAACATTTAAATTTCTTTATGGCAGAGAATAACTGGCAGGAACACGATTGGAATGGCCAGCTACTGAAAGCATTATTCTAATTTCTAGGGTTCTATTAGATATCAACTTTTTCAGATTAAAAATCCAGAAGACAATAAAATATCCGTCAGCTGTGTATTCAGATGGGAAGTGTACTAGGGAGTGAACCAAGAGCTCGCCAGAGTTAGCAAGTCCACACTCGCTGTGGGGGGGACAATTTTACTCTGCCTGAAGAGTGCCTTTTTGTGGTTTAGCTCAGCCATGTGTCCCTAGGGGTACTATTATAAAATAGCAATGGTGGAATGCTGTGTGTGGAATAGTTATTGCAGAATAATTATTTCAGGCTGTTTTTCTTTGTAGACAAGCCTTACTACTTTATTTTGACAATAAGATGCACCTAACCTGATCTCTTTTACTTGAAGCCTAAGAAATTTTTAGATTTGCACAAGCAGAGTAAGGATCTAATGAGAAGCTATTGTTGTAAATACTTACCAAAACATACCATCATGTCAGAAAAAAAGAGGAGCAGGACCAATACAGCAGTGCAGCTGAATTTATTTTACACAGCATGCACCAGCACTACTTCAACCCTAACCTGAGACTCTGAACTGAGGTACCAGAGGCAGTAGGGCATACACCCACCCTGACTCTCACTATAGCACAACCACTCAATAAACTTTTTCTGAGCTTGTCTGGCTAATTTTACAGTTGTTTAATAACACACAACAAAGCCCTACTCAGCAGGAATCTGTTTGCTGGCCCCACGTCTCCAACTCTCTGAGAGATGAGGATTTCTCCTGAGAGCTCCTGCAAGAATATAGTGTGTGTCATGTTTGGGGGGTCTTGGGGAGGCCTGGACAAGTTTCAAAGCCTGCTCCTGTGAGCTGAGTGACCATCTGTCCATTGCAGCAGCTCACAGTGCTAGGGGGAGCATATGGGGGAGGTGTAAAGTTGGGCAAGACTTAAGCAGAGCTCTGTGTCTGCTGGGTACCTCCATGAGGTGTCTAAGGTAGGGCGGGGTAGGTCTAGGGCTCACATACCAGAGGCATTAGAATATGCACTGCACTGAGGGAGCTCTTTGATATTAATGACTGAATTTTTTTTTTTTTGGTAATGTATGTTAAAGAAATTGTTCTGACATACCTTGTTTTGGTAAGTATCCCATGATGATAGATAAGTGTCTTATCTGAAGTGGAAGGGGTGTTTTATGGGAATAACTAGAAATTGTTTTGGTCAAAATTAACTTTTTTTCACCCGAACAAATCAGAGAAATGGTTCCATTTAAATATTGAATCTTCTAACCAGCCCCATAGGAAAGCAGGAATCTTTATTTAACAGAGGATTTATGCAATCTCTGGTTCTGTCAATCATTAAAAAAATAAAGAAATGTTTGTGAAAGCTAGGGAATTAAAAGCTTCAATGTATTTTTGCAATTTTTTCAAAAATTCAGGTTTTAGTCAGCTTTCAAGTGGACAACGCCATCAAATAGCAAGGGGTCATTTTTGTAACATTACATGCAATAAATTGCCTATTCTTTTCATGATTCCTTCCCACTTACAGTAGAATTTTTTTGTGTGTATAGCCAGCAAGAGGAAGGGAGATATCTTTTTAATGCATCTTCTCCAGGAAACTGGGGAGACTTAGAGACTGAAACTGGACAACATCAATGGGTGGGACCAGGAAAGTCAACTGAATGCTGTATTATACCACGACACTTTCATCCTGCCCTTCTATCAAACAGGGCAGGATGAGAGGCAATGAGTTGGCATAATGTCTGAGGTCAAAAGTTTAAAGCTGCCCATTCCTAGAATTTTTGATTCTTAAACTTACTGAGTCATTTTGCAAGTGTTTTAGAAAAATGACTATAGGCTGTGAAGCTGTTTATTTCCCTTATTTCTGGAAGTAAAACACTTTCATTTCAGCATTTTGGCTTCTGAACATATGCTAGAGAGGGTATTTTGGCCGAAACTGGCACCTGCCACCCTCACAGTAAGAGAGATCCCAGAAATGTGTTGTGTGGGGAGGCTTTGAGGGGAGCAGGGTGGAGGGAAAGAAGCCATTAGCAGCACAAACAGCAAAGCCTGTCTTGGCAGCTGCTTTGGCTGTTGGGTCCAACAACTATGGGGTCTTCTTGCCAGATTTCTATTGTGTGACAGAAAGGGCAATTGCCAGAGTCAGAGAAACACTTGCCAGAGCATCCCCAAAGCGAGGTTTGTTCTCTGTGTTGGAATATTGTTACCACTGGTGCTAGTGGGATCTACTCCCTGGTATGGTGAATGAGATTCAGCTACCCACAGTTGTCTCCTGGGTGGCATGGCTGTACTATGGACTTTGCTTGGGCCTGAGAGGAGTTTCTGAATTCAAAATAAATGTTCTTTCTCTGACTGCAGTGTATATTTAATCACAGTAAAAAAGGTTTGTCCTAAATGCCAAGATCAAATGTTTCAGTGAGGCAGTGGTGAGAACATCCCATTACATCTGTCCCACTTTAAATGTACTTGAGGGCAGGTCAGATATTATTTTAATTTGCAAGGTTGTTTGCTCTGTTTGCTAAAGAGCAAATCTGTCCTTTAATGACTGGAAGCCGAACGCTAATGTAAGCAGAACCGGAATGTCAGATGATGTTGAAAGCTGATTATATAGCTTGTACTTTTAGTTTCATAATTAAAATTTTATAGGCTGAAAATACCTATTCACCCTATCTACTGTAAATGCAATAAGTGAATGTAGGTGGACTGGATCTTTATTAACCACTGAATGATGGGTTGCGTTCACACTTGTACCTGAGCCAAACCTTAGCTCCTTTACACTGAGGACTGACAGAGGGTGTGATTCCTCTCTGTTATTATAGCTGGAGGTAAATACAGGTGAAGGAGTAGTTTTTAAGATTAAAATACAGAGAGAGGTGTCAAACAATTTGATATAAAAATCAGAACAGATAGATTCTAGATGAAGTACATCAGGGGAATGAGATTTTGAACCAAGTTTCCAAATGAAGGTGTAGGTGCAAAACTGCATCTAATTTTCAACCTGGACCTTAATGCTCTCACAGATATGATATCATATTGGCTTCTGATGACAGGAGGGTACTGTACACAGAGTGCCAGGCAGCTTTGGTGACAGGGCTCTGTTCTTTGGTTTCTGTGTCATCATCTCTTACGTGCAAAGGCGCTAGCATCTCTCTGGATATATTTGGTTAGTACAAGCAGCTCTTTAATCTCTTTCTCTGAGAAATTGTCATGGTTTAGGAATGCTATTCCCCAATTTAGTGTTCCTACTGAAACACCCCAGCCCAGGCGTTGCTCACTTATTCCTCTCCTCTCCCTCCGTGTTGGGATGGAGAAGAGAACTGGAGGCACAAAAAGGTAAAGATCACAGGTTGAGATAAGAACAATTTACTAGAAGCTGTGATGAAGTAAGAAAACTGAGCAGTAGCAACAATAATACTAATGACAGAGTGCACAAGATGAACAATACACATGAATGCTCAGCATGCAGAACCCCGTGCCACCCAAACCCACATGCCCCCAACCCCAGGGACACTTGAAAGAGCACCACTCCTTCCATCCCCATGGCACAAGGCATGAGTACAATAACCCCAGGGTCCTGGCTGTGCCCCTCCTGCTTGCTGCAAAAATTAACCCTGTCCTGGCTGAAACCAGAACAGAAATCTATACTGAGTTTTGTGGACATGACACAGAATGACAAATTAGAAAGGGATCTGTTTGGAAAATGTAAATAATTTTTTTCTGAAATGAAGTCCTGTTTTCTTAAGCTTGATAGAGCAAGGGGTATTTCTTAAGTCTCTTGGGCATTCAGTGTGTCAGTGAATGAAGTGTGCTACAGGAAGAGCCAGAGCCAGCTGTTCAGCATGCAAATGATTACTATCTGACAAGTGGTATTGTTTGTCTGTTTGGATATGAGTTTCACCTGTAAAATAACAGGTCAGTGAAAAAAAGAATTCAGTAATGTAAATTCATAATTTCCCAATTATTTATGTGATATAAACTCCACCCACACAGCAATTCTACCTCTTCCTTTCTCCTTCTTTTGACCTGCATAATAGTGCTAGGTTTGTTTCACTTGTGCTTGGCACAGAGCACAGTGCAAAACGCCTTCACCAGAGCTGCCATGGGCCTGGGGCCAGCCAGAGCCTGTGAGTGCCATCCCAGCTCTGCTCCAGCTGCTGCCAACCATCACAATGTCCAGGCCGGTCTGCCAGCCCAGGGCTGACAGTTGCAGACAGGAGGGGTGGTTCAGCCGTGCTCTCTCCACACACGTGCCCCTCTACTACACCAGAGCCTGGGACCAGAGTCTGCAGCAAAAGTCAAGCACAGCAGGAGCCACAAGGTGGGTCAGCAAGTGCAGCAACTTGTCTTCCTCAGTGTTTCTTCCCTTTCCTCCAATAAATAGCAATAATAAAAGGACCAGCCTATCTGGCCTGTACAATGGGGATTTCAGCGGTTTCCAATTTCAGTGGTACTCCACTCTCTTTAGCAAACCACAGGCTATGATTTCTAGCACCAATATATGTGTCTGTGAGTGAAACTCTTCTAAGCAATGTCTCCTGACATATCCATGCACCAGGGACAGAATGGACAAAATAGATTCACACAGATAAACCAGATGGGTTTTGTTGACTTTCCGCTAAGACACAAAGGGAATCTGAAGGCACTATGCCTGGTATGGGGAAAGAGGGCTATGTTCTAATCCCAGTAAGTCAGTGTAAATTTAGTCTCTTCATTATGGGGATGGACAGCTGAGGTCATAGTAGAAAAATCATCAATGACTGATCTGACAGAGCAGGAGGATTCTTTCTTCTCCTTCTCCTTGAATGTTTTTCTTCCTGTGACCTTGCCTTCAGACCATTCAGATTTATTTGAGCACAGTTTTCTACCAGTTGCCCCACCTCTAAAAACAACACTCAGACTGGCTGCCAGTGCCTCTTTGCACGCTCCACACTGCAATGCCCAGTTAATGAGTGGGTACATGACCTTCTTTCTCTTCAGCGCTAGAGCTATTTCGCAATCCCTGAGCAATGCAGCTCCCTGCCAGGTGGCTTGTCATTTTTGGAGAAAGTTTTCCTGGGAACAGCAAGGCAGAACAGGTACAGTGTTCCTTACCTCGCCTTGTGGTCTATTCCAAGCAGGAAAGCTGGCACCAGCAAGTGTTTCCAGAGAATTGTACCATGCTGGCTCCTGTCCTCCAGCAAAGTGCCAGCTCATCTGTGCTGCAAGTGTCACAGATTTGCCTGCTGCTTGAGTAATCCACTGCCACCTCTGCACCTCTGGATGGAAATCTTGTCTGCTGTCTCTTGTATAAAGCTGTGTAGGAGACTTCCCAGACACCTGGGGAGTGTCCTGAGCTGAGGCCAGTCTGGGCACACTTGTCACTGAGAACCCACTGGAGGAGAGGCAACTGGGAGATGAGGACTGCAACTCTGGTCATCCTCCCCTTGCAAAGGCAGTAGGTGAACTGAAAGTGATAATGAATCAGAGCAAGCAAAACATTTAGGATTTCTGCCTCTTCCCTCCCTGTTGTTTCCAACATCAAATATCACATTTATTTTAAGTAGTAGGCTAATCAGTCCCTCTTTACATTCAGTAGGCACTTCAGCCTGTAGGAAATGCTCAGGCTCAGTGTAAGTGAAACTATGTGATTGCTAATAAGCAGCTCCACCAGTGCTTGCCTGAAGGTACCAGAGTAGTCAGTGTTACTAATAAAGTTAATTACTCCCACTACAAGAGAAATTAGTCAGGGGGAAAAATCAACGTGTATGAACAAGATGATTAGCTGCTGGTTTCACTTTTGCAAATGCATTTAATCTAGTGTAGTACTTTTATGCTGGTTAACCAGAGTCACAAGGTATCAACGTGCTCCCTCCTTATGAGAGAACAGAGAGAAAATTACAAAACAGTCATTTCCGCTTTGGGCTCTGTCTGACGAACTGTGAATGTACCCAAAGCCCTCCACACTTTTTTCTCTTTTGATAATTAGTGCCATTTCTCTCCTGGCCATCAAACTGTGGTCTGGAGGTAAAGTATCTATAATTAAAAGCATCTCTATTGCAGAATTTTTCCAAGAAAAAACTTCTCATTCACCACCAGGACATCCTCTTTCACTTTGTGATGTCTCTAATCTCTATGCATGTGAAATAGCAAGAATTCCCACCTCCCCATCAGGCATGAGTTTTCATTGACTTCTGTGACTGTAACTGATTAATCTTCTAGAAACAACGCAACAGCTGGATTCAGATTTACTCTGCTCTATTTTCTGATCGGGAAGTGAATGAGGTAACACAGAAGGAGCCATCGCAGAAGTGTTTGATTTCTAGGTGCTCTTATAGTGAAGATCTCAAGGCTTTTAAAAGTTCATTTTATTTTATTTTTTAAAAAATAATTAAATACAGAAAACAGAGAGAACGTGCTCTGCAAACAATAACATTCTCCCTCCCTGGGAGTTATATAACTGAAAAACATCAAAGACTGCTCTGAGACATTGTGTTCCACACAGGTTCTGCATATGTTACAAGAAGTACCAATTATATCCAGTTCTTGTGGTATTTTTTGTAATATGGATACCATCCAACCCAACTCAGAGGGCATCACGCAAGCATTGGATGACGAAGCTTCTATTCATACTTATCATTAAGTATGGCAGAAGGGAGGGAAAATGATTAGTGGCTTCCCATTTCATTCAGTCATTGGTTCACCTTTCCAGATGGTTGTTTTTCATTTGGCTTATGGCATTTCTGTGTGACATTTCCCTCAGCTCCCTTGTTCACCTCACCATCAGAAAGGAAAATTGACACAGAGTGGCCAGGTAACCAGGAACAGAAATCTGACACGAAAGTCCTCAAACCTGCTTGCTCAGAGAAACACTTGCCTGTAGGCAGTTCAGAAAGAGCTCAGGAATCTTCAGATGTTGGAAAGAGACTATGTTCTGCATGTGGATAATTTGCAGGAAAAGAGAGACCACTTAATGTATTTTTTAATTATCTCTTGAGGCAGAATTGTGAACTGGTGGTAGGATGAACCACTACACAACCTATGATTAAATTTCTGAAGTGTTCAGGAATTATTATTGATAGTGTACTAATTACTACTTCCATGGAATATTTTAAAACATCTACTTTTTACATATAAATGTATTAGTCAAATGAAAGTGAGGATACTTTTTGAGAGGAACTTCAGTCCTTAGAAATAGTAGACTGAATTTGCATTTACAGTGAGACAGATTTCCCCTTTTTCCAGACTAATCAGAAGTAATGTGCTTTGAAGTGGGTGTACCTATCTGCCCCTCCTTTGCATGGCCTGTGCTTTCAATGTATTCTGGTAGGAATGAGAATTTATTTTATTTATTTTTTTGTGTCTTCCTGTTGATTTTTCTTGCCTCATTTATTTCCCTCTCCTTTCTCTTTCACACATTTTTCTGTCTTTCATAGAATTCCATTTTCTCACTGTCAGTACATTTCTCTTTTTTATTGAGTATTTGAATAGATAACAGTGAAATAACAGACTGCCACCATCCATAACTACCAGCCCTTCCCACAGAATCACAGATTAATTGAATAATGCAGTATGAAGGGCATCTCTGGAGGGCACTTGATCTGCTCCATGTCCATTTGGGAGAGGTCCAACTTTGACATTAGGTCAGGTTGCTGAGGGTCCCGTCCTCCTGAGTATGTCAAAGGAGATACAACCACTCTGGGCAGTCTGTTCCAGTCTTTGAGTCCTGCATTGCAAAAAGGTTTTTGATCAGACTAAATGTTTGAATGCACTAAAGAGCTTGTGGCTAGAACAATGGGACTGTCATTTATGATGTATACCAAATCCTATTGTATGAGACAGAAAAACAGTTTCATTTATGCACTGTGAGCTTGGTGGGGTTGAATTCTTACCTAGAGGAAGTGCTTTGATGGTTGGGTTAGGCTAGTTTTGCAAGAGTTACTCCAGCCATTCTATCTTTGGAGTTCCAGTCTTTTTCCTCCCATCCCAGCAAACCATGGAAGAGGATCAAGATCATCTCAGACACCAGGAAGTTTTTCAGGATTTCTGTCATTCCTTAATCACTCATAGAACTGATAGAGCCAGAGCCCAGGATTGCAGAAGAATTCTTGAGCAGTAGAAACCTTGATGTTAAACAGGAATCAGCTGCGACACACCTTGATGATAGGGTGGAGATAATTTGTTTTGTTATTAATATTTGACATTCAGGTTCATCATGCAGCAAAGGCAACCACACAGCCTGGAAAAGAGGCTGCAGGCAGCACAGAATCTTACTCATGCATTGCACAAGGGTCACATTTGCATCCAGATCCTCGACTGGTGATTAAAAGGTGCATTACACAACCCAGGAACAGAGTGAGTGTGCTGTTGGATGACACCCAACCTGTCTCTTCCCGAGTTCCGTAACGATCCCTCCTCCCCAGCTCTGCACGAATGGACCAGGGATGTTGCGGTGCCTCCCAGCGCAAGGAGGTGGTTTGTCAGCAGGCAAACCCAGCCCCAGCCCTGCTGACCTTCCCATCACCCTGCCTGTGGTCAGGACTCTTGTGGCACTGCGGCCTTGGAGAGATCCCGATGGCTCAGCGTGGCCTGGGGAAGCTTCGGCAGCTCCACCCGCTGCAGGAGCAGGGTGTCATTAGGAGCGCCCAGCCCGCTTGTCAATAGCCCCTGGCCGCTGAACCCGCCTGAGTCACCAGCGCCTGAATGAAAGTCGTTTTGTTGTTGTTTTGTCCTCCCCAGCCTCTGAGGAGTGCTCCTCACCAGGAAGGCAGGTGGCTGTGTCAGGCCAGACTGGCTCCTGCGCTGGAACCTGGCCCCATGAGCAAGAGCTTTCCTTCAGGCCAGGAGCTCACTATCCATTCAGGTAAGGATGACACCTCATGTGCACCGTGCTGTGAACCACTGGACAATGGAAATCAGAAAGCCTTTTGCCTTCCTCCCAGTATGACTCCCCTTGGCTTCACTGTGAGTCCTTGGGTGGTTTTTCCAGCAGATTCAGAAAGTCAAGTGTCAGAGTCATACTGCCAGAGGCTGCAATAACAGCACAGATGCCATATCTGCAGAAGCACGTTCCCGGGCATGGTGGCAAGCTGGCACAGAGCAGGCTGCATCCATGTTGACAGACTCCCTCAGCCTCCAAAACGGGGCAGGACTTAGTAGTGGTTGGAAAGAATTTTTCTTTTTGTTTGATTTTTCATTTTGTTTCATTTTGTCACAGCTCAGCGAGGTTGTGAAGGCAGGCTTCACTGGATCCATAGTCCCATGGTTTCCCTTGTGGTACTGGTGTTAAGGGGTGTTAAAGAAGATTTTTTGGTTTTTTTTCCAGCACTCTGAATGTTAAAAAGAGAAATGCCTATCAGCCCTAGCAGCCAAATCACAGGAAAGTGCCTGCCCCATTCCTCATTTAGTGTCCTGCTTCATACTATAAACAATGATCATTACAAGTTGCACCTTGCTTGTCCTCTTTATTTTTCCCTATCGGCTTAGACCGTAATTGCCATTCCTTCCCCCTAATTACTCCACCCTGGCTTAAGGTGCAACCAATGGCCCTTGTTTGGCAAATAAAGGGTAGGCAGGGTTATGAAGGAACACTGCTGCTGTGGAGATTCACCCAACATTATGTGGTTGGCTCTTCTAGTTTCTGTTAAAGCCGAGGCTTTGGTCATTTCCAGCAGGGACGTCAGGAGAGAAGTCCTGTCCTACAGACAGAATATGTGATCCTCAACTGTATAAAGAGGGAAAAATACTACATAAATATTTAAGTTTCAAGCTCTAATCAATATCAAATAAAAGTTAGTACATGCAATATAAAAGTAGCCCTTATGTCATCTTTTAAAAAGTTTTAGACATAACAGGTGCATATTTCAATGCTCTCAGGACTTGGTTAAAATTGTTTTTCATAGCTTTGGCATTTTAAAATTTGAGGATGCATGAATAATTGTGTATAATTTTACATAAACCAACATGCCCAGTGACTAAAAATATAGCTTTAGCTGTTGTTATTTGCATCTAATAAGAATAATTATGAAGACATTGAATAAGCATTTATATATAGTTCTTTAATTTTGAGAAGTTCATGAAGGTGCTGGTTTGCTATACTGAACACTTTACAGAGCTGAACTTTGGAACACTTCCAGTTTGACTTTTAAAAATTGCACCATTGCCCATGTGTGGTCTAAATTCTTTTGAATTTTCTATGGAACTCTAACATCTTAAAGGAGATTTCCCCATGGAAAGTGTCATTGAGTCAAGAGTTTGGAATAGGAAGAAGTAGATGTGATCAGCAACAAGGTCAGTCTGGGCTGTCTTCAAACAAATAATCATATCTCTTTGAGGAGACTGTAAGTGCAATAATGCTACAACACCAAGCTATTGAGAGACAGCTGGGCAGATGTGAAAAGAAGGGAAAATCCATCTAGATTAGGCGTTCTCAATTTAGTAGGTATCAAAGTATGCAGTGACAGAAACTATTAGCTCTTGTGGTGGTGGCAATAGGGTGCACAGGGGAGAATTTGGATGTCTTTTTGTTTCACTCTGTGTTTCACTCTTCAGGAACTATCATGGTCCAGCTTGTCTGCCTAGGTTGGCATGGTAACAGTGGTAGGAGTACCTCCAAACACTGGGACATGGACTGTCAGATGAAAGCTCAGTGATAAGGTCTTGCCATGACAAGGACTTGAGAATGGAAGGAAAGAGTGGCTCCTGGATAGAGAAGAAGGAGAAAGCAGAAAACAAACACAAACTGCGGTAGCAAGAGATGGCAATGATTGTTCTGTTCCTAAGAAGCCTGAGAAATCTTCTACACATTCCCTATTTATTTATGTAAGAATTAAGGCTTGAAAATATGAAATTAAAAATAGAAACTTCAAGCATGTGGCTCCATAACAACAGCGTCTAGTCATCCCAGGAAAAGAGGATTAAGAAATCTTGATAAGACTCGAATTTATGGCAGGATCACTTTTGGCCCCTTCTGTCTGATATAGGCATTGAATTACTGTTATTCTGCTACTAAAGGACACTTGAGTTATGTGAACAAATCTTCTAGTTTTGAATAATTAACTGAGTGAATTCAGCTATGCTGCTACTAAAATGATACTGAGAAATAGCCAGGCAAACATCTTTATATAGACATAATTTTCCAGATGAACTTTTGTGTCTAGAATACTGTTTGTAGACTCACTCTTATTTGTAGGAGGTGTTTGATGGGAAAGAACTCAACATATATGTGTATATATTTGTACATATATATATACACACAAAAATACATAAAAGAAAGTGACAAAAAATATGAATTTTGTACTGTTTTGGTCTGAACCCAAAGGTAAGACATCGTGGTTGCCCTTGTCCTACCCAGTCCCAGCAGGCAGCTTGGAGCACTGCTGTTGCCCTGACTTATACTTCATCCATTGCTCATGCCAGACATCCACACATGTGCACCATACAGCAGCCCTACACATTACTACAGATGCTTACCTCAGCTCCACAGTCAACATCTGCAGGGGCAAGCCCAGAGAAAGAGGTTGTAAGGTCCTCATTATCAATGAACACAACACAAATGGTGAAAGTAACCTTTTATTTGCATGTGATATAGAGACATACATACTGCAAACACATGCCACACATCATAAAAGGACAGGATACTTGGGGGATCGCAGCAGAGAAACATTAGCATCTGCTTCTAATAACCAGTGTAAATAGTACATGCTCTGAGTTTCTCATGGTGTTTCTGAACAGAATTCCAGAAGAGCTGCACAAATGGCACAGCCAGGCTCATTAACACCACTGGCCAGCAGCACACTGTGCCAACAGGAACCCAGCCCTGCCTGACCATGCAGGGCAGAGCTGGTGGGCACAGCTTTGCACCCCACTTTGGCTCACTCACTACTGCCCTGCCCATCACTTCTGCAGGGGGATGGCATGCCAGTGGCCAGGCTCACTCAGGATTTTGAGAAAGACCATTCCAATTGAGGTGGAAAGGTGCTCATGGAGCTTTCTGGCTCCTGGTGTCCCACTGGTGGGATATGGGCCCTGTGAGCAACTGCTGTTAGCAGCATGCAACATAGCACAACCTGGCACAGAAATGCCAGATTCCTGGAATCACTATGCTAAGCACAACATGAAAATGCTCAGAGCATTGCTGTCCAGGCAACACTCACAAACTAAATCTTCTGTAGATTAGGACAAGTTCTGGAGAAATGAGAAAGAATGCAGCCCACTAAGTAAAGACAGGTGTGCGGCTCTGCTGCCTGGCGTGTAAGAACAGAAACAATTGTGGGATGAGATGAAAGCCTTGCTGTGAGCACAGGTTGGCTTGTGGAGGCATGGCTGTGACTGCACGTACACAGTGCCATATAGCAAAACACAGACCAAACATCCCCAGCACAAACACCAAGAGTAGTTGTGGAACTGTCTGGAAATTCATATATCTACACCAGCTGCTTTGCAGTTACCTCTGGCTTCTAGCTCAACACTTCAATCACAAGGCAATTATTATAACTCTCTTAAACATCTCACTAAATATTTTTGGTTTATTTCAGCTGATTGATTCATGGGTTAAAAAAACCCATGAAAAAAAAACCTGAAACTTTAGTCCTGTACAGCCTGTGACCAAAATTATCACATCTAGGATTAGTGTATTTGCCACAGTAATGGAATCCATTTTCAGAATGTCGAGATTTCCTCTGAGCTACATCTGTTAGTGATATGGCAAGTTTTTCTTGTCCCTGTCACATTGAAGAAGCCTATAAGGAAGGAAGGAAGGAAGAATGCTATGTGCTATGTCTTGTGCTGGGCCACGGTTTTCTCCTAGCAGCAATATTTACAACATGTCCTGGACTGGACTGCCCACCAGCGATGTTCACTACTGGTGGCCCACCAACTATCAAGTGCTCTGAACCTCTTTGACATGCATCCTGTTTTTAATGGGTGGGATAGCTTTTACTGATGTGTTTACTTCATGAAACATTCAATTAGCCAGATTCATCATCAGCATATTTTCTCGTCCTGCCTTTGTGTTGGGTGCTTCATCAAGCTTTTCCTCATGTGCACAGTTTGCCATCTGCTTGTAGGTTGTTCAGAGGCTGTGTGAAGATTCTCTCTCTCTGAGAAAATGTGTGCTGGTCCATTGAAGTATTTGCTAGTGATGCAATGGCAGCTGTTATCATCACGTCATATGTGTGCGGGTGGTTGCAATACATGGTATATAGGTTGTCAAAATTTGCCAGGAAGATGTGTTTTTGATTGTGGTATTGTGTGCATGTGTGGTACTGCTGGAGCAGCACGCATAGGACTTGGAATATTACATGAGTACTATGCGTGAGTGCTATATAAACCACATACCAGAGTGGTTACATGCTGTATTGGGTGACAGTAACACCATATTCACACAGCTTTTTCACATATCTCTTTATCAGCTGCCCATTTCTGAGTATTCCTTGGGGCCCTGGTTGTTTCCATGTGTGTGCTGGGCAGTGGACTTCACCGAAAGTACTCTCACACTTGGAAACCAACTTTTCCTTGCCAGCACTTTTCTGGCTCTGAGTGCCAACAGTTCAGGCTCTGTGGGACAATGGTTCATTTCCAATGTCTGTCAGGATGTTTATGTTGTTTATGTGTAGGCCTTTGTCACCTGGTATTAATTGGATTGTGCCCTCTCTGCCTTTGAAGGCACAGAAGGCTTCAAACTCCTTTTTTATTACACATGGTGCTGTGGCCTGTAGTACTAATCAACTACATTTGGAAACACCATGTTGTAAATACGGATATGCAGCACCCCACTGCATCTTTGGAGATCAAATAGTCTCATGGTGGCTGAGGACTTGCCTGCAGTTAATAACCTTCTTTCGCTCAGAAACCTGTCTGCTGCACTTTCACACCAAGATGCCAATAGTTAAACCTGAGGAAGCCTGTAGTCACCACAAATTTGATTTGGTTTCCTTCCCTCTTGGTTGTGCAGAAGTGTTGATTGCTCTGATGCCCTGGATTGTTGTTTTGCAGGCAGATAACTGTTTGTCATGGCATACACTGTTTATGCTGTATACTCTGCTTTATTTCTTCTCATCTGGAAAGGCAAATATTTACCTCTAGTGGGTATTGAAAATGAGGTTTAGAATCCTGCTTCCACTTAACCAGGCCAGACACTGCAGTGCATGGTCCTATTAGTAAGAATCTCTTTGGCAAAGGTACCCGACACAGTGACAGGGGTCCTGACAGCACTAATGAATAGATAGTGCTCTATCTCTACTCTGGTGTTTTGCCAGGTGATGACTGAGCTGATAAGGAATTCTGCACATTGTTGCAGTGCCTGGCCTCCTCTCATCCTGCCTGATAGATGAGTCCAACATCACATACTGAAGCATGACCGGCAGCATGTCCTTTGATTGCCCACTGAGATTGCTCCAGATGTTTGTCCTCTCCTCTCCCTGGGGCCGAGCAGCCCCGAGCCACAGCAAGCCATGAATGGCACGCCGGTGGGCACTGGCATTTGGAGCGACGTCACTGCTGCCTGTTGGGGCACAGAAGCTTGGGACTGATTAAGTCTTAACTTTTGAGTCTGCAGCTATATGTGTGGGCTCACAGCTGGGGACTACAAAGTGCTATATGGAATTGGCACAGAGAAAAAACACACAGATTGCCTGCTGTCAGGACATCTGTGTCTTTTTATTTTGGGTACATTTAGCACTTATAGTGTTTCACATCTGTCACATATGCAATGTGGCACTGACAGTGGTTACCGTTATATTTACATTTTGCCTTGATCACACTCGTTGTTGTTGTTTACCCTGTCTGCAAAGCCACCTCCTTGGCCGCACACATTTCATTTGTTAGCACCGGGGGTGCCTGGCACTGAATGTTACCAGCAGTGTGCTTGGTGACACACACATGGCATTAACAACATGGCATTCAGCTTGTGCATCAGCCCCACATCATTTGTATTCTCTTCACAAATGCCACCTCCCCTGTTCTTCCTGGACCTACATCATCTTGTCCCGCACAGCACTTGCACGGCACAGGATAATTGAAAGACAGGCCTGCAAGACCCCAAGCGGTCTGAAGACCACATTAGTGGCTTAATTTGCCCCCTGCTCAAAGTACACCCACAACATAAGCTAGTCTGGACAGACATTTGTCTAATCTAGTCTTTAAAAAGTCTAAGCTACTCTTAAAAGCTCTCAGTTGCAGCAAATCCAAAATCCCCCTCAGCAATAATTTTCATTCTGCCCATCTTAATGTTTTGTGTAAACTTTGGTTGGAAATGCAATTTGTCCTTTGAGATGTAGCATGTGATTTCAGATTCTGCTGCTGCTAAGTCTGACAGATATATAATGATCCACCTCTCGCCCTCTATCCCAAAATGATTCCTCACTTATTTGCTAATATCCCTGTCATTTCAGCTCCAATCTGGAGTTTGGAGTCACAAAGTTTAACTGTTATAGACACATTCACCTTGTGGGTATTTATGTCTTTGCTTCAGAACATGGCCAGCATTGTTCTTCTGCTTGCAAATTCACAGCCTTTATCCCTCCCTTTGTGCATCTCATGCACTCCTATTTGTCCTGGTCATGGCCCATCCCTGATTCTGACTGCTTTGCATGCAGATTGAGAATAAAGTATTGCATCTTCATACCACATTGCAGCTACTGCTGCTGTCCTGGTGGGCTTTTATCTTCACTTTGGCTGTCTTTGATTGCAAATGGTATGGAGCTTCCTGACGGAACCACCAGGAGAGCCACTGGGTCACCTCTTAAACTGCCAATGCTAAGGCTGGATGGACTTGAAGGCAAAGATTAAAAGCTGTAGTGTTTGCTCTGAGGAAATAAATTTGCCATTTTGATAGAATTGTTAGCAAAATGAGGGGAACAAAAGGATGAGATTCCTGGAGCCAAATCTGTCATTGGAATATATCACATCACAAGCTTTTCTTGTGACAGAATTATTTCATTATTATTTTTTAATTAAACCATTCTTAAAAATAATCCCTACTTTTAAATCACAAGTCAAAAATGCAAATTTGAGCCCTGGGAACTTAAAAGTCTCAGGCTACACAAATTTCTCTCATCCCTTCTATGGAAACAACAAAAGATGAATACACAAGGAATGTCTGTTAAGGATAAATTTTAATGATCATCTGCAACTTATTATTCCATAATACATGCCATTAATAAACTGAATTACCCCCAAAAGTCTGTCCTGTGAGAAGTGCTGTATTTCCTGCATCTGCTGCATCTGTTTTATCACATCTTTGCATCCTTCTTAAAGCATTTTGTAATATATTATAAAGGGTTCCAACACAAAACAATCGCTACTCAGGTATATAATATCTGAATCTTTTGTCTTCTTCCTTTGTGGCCTTTCATTTCCCTTTTTACTGCTTCTGTATGCGAGGAATAACTTCCAACTGCAAGAAGTTCAGTGTACCTGCTTTCCTGTCTTTGACTGAAAATTTTTGTCTGAAATTTGGGTTAAAAACGTTAAAACTCACCCTGGCAAATGGTGGAGTCACCAATAGATTCAAGCTGTCACAGGGATTACTTTGTTCTGAGAGTTCTACTTCAAGGCCACGGGAGTTAATAGGATACTTTTCATTGCCTGCAGTGAAAACTATCCTGGGTCTATATTCATGCATAATTAGTGAGTGGGAGATGAAAGGACCGTGTTACCTTCCATTTCCACATTATTAGTGGACTGTTTTCCCTACCCATGTGGCTGCAAGATTCTCATTCCAATCCGCCCTTATCTTGATTTGGGCAAAAAATTCTTCTCATAATGGTTTCATTATGCTAAGGTATGTACCTCTTCACAGAATTAAATTAACCTCTGTCCTGTTCAGATGCACTGTTATCATCATTACTACGAAATTAGTTGTTCTGAAGCAACTGCAGACAAGACATCAAGCCAGTCCCCCCTGGCCTCATTCCACAGAGCAAGCTGCAGCACAGGGCCCTGGTGAATGCACTGGGAAATGCACTGCTGCAGACTGGGAAGGCCAGGCTGCCTCTCCTGCCTGTATCCTTGCAGCTGCTTCATCAGGAGAGTGCTGGAGATGAGGTCTGGAGAGGAATAGCTTTGGGATCACATGTGAGAGAATCCAGGGCTCTCAGCTTCCTCCCATGTCCCTTCCTGGCCATGAGCTGATTCCTCTGCTCCTCACCTAGGAAATGACTGTAATGTCTTTGCCTCCTTCCCTTCTCCATTCCCCACCCTGCTGTCTAACACCTTCAATGCAAACATAGCTTCCAATATCACTTACAGTTTCCAACTGTTCTTTCATACATTGGTAATTTTATGACCTACTTAATGGCTGATATTTGTAGGATTTTTCTCTATGAAATTACTGTCTATTATCTGTCACTAAATTACAAAATCATGAATGATTTGATAATGTTTGATTCATTTAGAAAAGTCTATCCCTTGTCATTAATGTTATTATAGTGCCATAACTTGTACTTTTAATCTTAGGCAAATCTTAATGTGGGCTTTCTTGGACTGAGAGTAGAAAAATTCCCATTCTTTGTGTTTTAGGCCTTTTTCTTAGACAACTGGCATTCTCACCAGCAAAAAATCTGGGCAGAGACTGAACTTTTATTGTAAAAGAAGCACGATGAAAAGAAGTATGCTTTATAAGTGCAAAAAGCCACAAGAGAATCCTGGATGTGCGAAAATTAAGTGAGGCTAAGAAATAAGTCACTACATATTTATGACAAATATATATGTATATGTGTGTATGTAAAACCAATCTCTCTTTCAAGGACAGGTAATGATTTCATGATGTGGACAGTTGACTTCATTACAATAAGACATATGGTTTCATAAATTCAGTACTTACTGTGGGGTATTTGTTCAAATTTTAATGCCACACACTGTTCTAAACTCATTGTGAAGAGAAATACCAGCTGATGATGAGAAGCAGAGCTAGGAGTTCGAGATCACACCAAACTTTGCCAGGATACAGATAGGTGAAGCCATCAAACAATTACCAGAACTTTCCAGCAGACACTGTAGTGTGGGAGCTTCTCAGCTGCTCTTCAGCTCTGGTGGCTTGGTACCATTTCAGCATTTTAGCATGGTGGACCAGCCATTTGATATGAAACCTCTATGTCTTTGCTTACTGGCAAAATGGAAAAATGTTATTAAAATCTAGGCATACACAAAGTATGGGGAATGAAATCCTGTACCTGCTGTGATAAATGTGAATTTTACTTGTGTCTTCAAAAGGTCAGGATTTTACCTAGAATGTTTATGTATCTTTATTTTGAAATAAAAGACACATTTTTAAACTTAATTTATAAGGATGCCTACCTTAAAACTTGCTTACATATATAGTAGGGTTACTAATCAGCTTTTCAAGATGTAAACCTTTATAACTTAATGATTCTTTTTCTATTTAGAGAGTAATAATATAGTAGATGATTACATTTTGAGCAAAAGGAAGTGGATTTGAGTTTCAAGTATGTTCTTAGGTTTTGATTTGAATTCTTGCTCATTGTTGGGATTTGTCTGAGGTCTGTGCTGGCAACAGTATGATAATATAAAATATCCACAATGGCCCTAACCACAGCTTACAGAGCTGCTTATATGCCTACACATATATTCACAAGCACAATTTTAATCCACAGTGGAGCTCACCTGAGACATGTACCTCTGTTGTGTTATTTTTGAGCTACAAATGTGTACTTTTAGAGGATTTAGTTAAGCAGATGAGGCATGTCTTAACCTCAGTGCACTGGTTCACAACAAATGTCAGTTTTTAAAGCTAAGCATCTATTTATACTTGGGGAAATACAGTAAAAACAGTGTGGATTTTTAACTGTACTGTGAATACCTGGTTTCCACGGAACAATACTTTTAGCAGAGAACCATTGCTGACACTCTGGCTTGGAAAGATGAGGCATAGAGGCTTCAGGAGGTGGCACAAGTTGAAAAAATCTATGGAAGGCTTGGATCTGTATAAGAGTACATGATATCAGCCTCCAATACTGACTACATTTAATAAAATATTTATTTAGTGAATATGTTAAATGAGTCACAGGTTTTTTAGCTAGTCTTGCTAGAACTTTAGCTACTCTTCCCTAGAACTTTCACTTTGCAAACAATTGACTGTGACCCTGCAAATACTGATTCATGTGTGTGGCAGAGATGGAGAGCACCCACAGTATGAGAAATGAAGCATTTGTGAACCTCTGCACAGGGTCAGGGCCACAGAGGTGGGTGATACTTATTTCATACTTTTGACCCTAACCAAAACAGTCCTTGTTTTTAACAGCTTACTTTTCTTTCTTAATCTGTAAAGCAGTCTTTGGCTGGGGACAGCTGTGAGAATTCTGAAATCCATAGTGTACCATGGGGACCTATTCTGATTTCTGTTGCCTTGTAACACACTTAGAGCAGCACATGCAAAGTGAATAGTGAGAATTTTCTGTTGGTGAAAAGAAACAGAGTCATCCAGAGGAAGGAGACCCAAGAGAGCCAACCTCAGAGTCAGAGGAGAGGTCTCCTTTTGTTCCAGCAGCTCCTTCATGATTCTGTGAGTATTTTCCCCCATTCAGTTTTAGTTTTACCAGCTTTATATTGCTCCCCTGCGAACCTAGCTGGTCCCATGGCCTGTATTTCTTTCCCAGCATTTGGGAAGTCCTGTGACAAAGCTACAAAACCCTCCTCTTCTTAAAGGGATTCAGATATTGTGGAGTCCCCAGATATGTTTCTCTGTGGCTCCAATTTGGTTTTCACCCCATAAGCATGAGTTAACAGAGTTAGTTATATTGGGTTATTTGATGTAAAGTAGTCAATGGTTTTAGCTGGTAGAGGGACAGAAGAGACTTCAGTCAAGTTTGTACCTTACTAGAAGTTTGCATTACGAAGTAACCCCATGCTGATGAAACGATTTTAAATAGAAAAACCACGCAGTACAAAATTCACACTGTCTGCCTCCTATTCATAGTTACATTTGGAGCAGATAGAGGATTATGCTTTAGGACTTGTTGGGATTCCCTTTATGGCAAGGAAAATATTCTTGGAATAATAGACATATCAGAGTAGCTGGCACAGCTTCCTACTGGAATTGTCAGAGAAGGGTTTCCCCAGACCTGTGAATGAAACCTGGAATATAATAATTGATCACAAAACTCCTTTGCCTGTTTTCTGGGATGATAGGTTATACATTTCTTTACGAGAAAAACAGTCTTGCTCCAACTCTGACCTGTTCCTCACATTGCAAACTCTTTTTATGAACAGCCCTGAGAACGCCCTGTTTGCTGGGCTGTTGAGGGAGGCTTGGGCAGGGTTCCTTAGGCAACATTTCCAGGTTACATTTCCTTACTGTAGATGGAGCCCTCCATGCTTGAAGGTGAGAATATAATTTACCCTAAAATCCCTGTATCAGCCACGCCTCCATGGAGTCTAAAATTAAGTGACAAATAACAGGCATGCCTCTTCAGTCCAGTCAACAGAGAAATGTCGTCACAGAGTCAATTCTTCCAACCGGAGGATGAATAATTCCAGCTATCTCCTAGATACCTGCTTAAGGCTCTATCTGCCTAGATATCTGCTTCTTCTCAGGAATCATCTGTCCAACTTCAGACATCTCTATCTGTCTAAATCAGAGGTGATTATCCAGACTGCCTTTATAATCCCACCCTAAGATCAACATCTAAAATAATTGGGGTGTATTTGGCCCTCTGGAGTCTCCTCTCTTTTGCCATTGACTATTACATGACTAGTGTTAGAGTAAGAAGCTCTCTTTGAGATATTTAAACTGAGTTAAGATAAATAACACCCCTTCAGTAAACTACCTGAGTGCAGCCCTGACTTATTTCTGTGAACTGTGTTAAACTCTACTTTAGGAATGCCTCATTAGTTTCTTGCTTTTAAGTGCTGAATTGTTCGGTTTTACTCAACATGAAAAAAGCAAGTGGTCTGAGAACAAGACTTTATGTCTAGGAAAGACAAATTCCTCTGGGCAATGGAGTAGTAGGTACAGTACTGCATTTCAGTCAGCAACCCTATCTTCATTCCCTGACACAAAGTGCGAGTTTGAATAACGTGCCCAAAATCAGTGAGAGCACTGAAGTGTGATCCTGAACAGTTTCTCATTGGTCTTGTTTGTGACCAGTCAGAATGGGAAATCAGCTCTGAACTCAGCAGCACAGATTTACTTTTGCAGATGAAATGGTAGGAGAATTGAAAGCTTTGAAAGTTCTGCATACCACCAGGGTTCTTAACATGTCTGAGAGGGAGGATCACCTTCAGCCTTGAATACACTAAGTGTAGACAAGAGGTACATAAGCAGTCAAAGATAACACCACTTCATATCAAGAGCTGCTATCCAGCCCTACAAAGGAATTTGAACAACTGCTTACGATTTCTAAAGTCTGCACTTGATTACTGCAGGACTTCAGGTACCCCCTCCAAATATTTATGGTCTTTTGCTACAAATCAGTGTTTTTAAACACCTAAAAATAATGCTGTAAAAACTCCTCCAAGTATCTTAGTAATAGAATTATTATTAGATTTGTTTCTGTTTTACAGATACATTCTCTGGCTTCAGCTATGTGTTTCAACACACTCTCCTTACATCAAGGGCTCTTCAAGGCTTTTTCTGTATGTGCTGAAAGACACTTCTTTACCTGAGGCTACTCTGCTAACTTCTTGGAGCATGAAGTATCTCAGGATAATTTAACCACGTGAGGCACACTCAGAAGATTTGGCAGATTGTCTCAGGCATTTGGAGTTAACCAATAATAACATCCCTGCTCTTAATCCTCCAGATTTCTTCTAAGTTCTACTTCTATTTGTTCTTAGTGAAAAGCATGGCATTATCTTATTACAGCAATTTGATTTTCATTATCTAAGTAGGCTGCTGTGTCAGCAAAAAGCAGCAATTTGGAAAGGATGGAAAAGACTGCGAGTCATGGATGAATGAGTGATTGGTGGAGAAAAAAAAGAAGATAGAAGAGGGTACGTTGAGTGATTGAGTGAGCTTGGGAAAAAAAGGGTGAGGTTTGTGGTAATCAGTTCAGAAATATGGCTCTCTGTTTATAAGATAAAGTGGGGGAAGCCTGCACATACAACCTGTGCTCAGATGGCATAAGCTCAGCCAGGAGTGTGCTGTACAACAGTTTGTATAGAAGAAGCTGGAGTACTGAGATGACTACAATGTCCTGTCTAAATCACTTGACAAGAAAATCTACCTGGTAAGAAATCACCTGCCACCAAGATCTATTTCAAAATCTGCTTTTGAGATGCAATTCCTTTACCACAAGAAGAGGACTGTAAGGCAGGGAAAATCAATCTGCAACTTATGAACCTTCATTTAGTTATGCTGCAGGCATCCCCTTGGAGATACAAGGTTTCAAGAGATGATATATAAATTGGTACGGGCATGGAGCACAGCATGCTCTGGTTGGTATCTAATTAGCTCCAGTTAAACAAGTTTCTGGGCTCAGTGTCTTTAACATTTAAAATCTATTGTATATATTTTTCTGTGTAAAATCCAATGCTCACTGAAGGCAGTGGGGCCACATCTACTGCAGTAAATAAGATAAATCAAGGACTACTCCCTGGCTCTGATGTCAAGTTCTGATAGTACAGCATATGTCCATATTTCTCAGCTCTCCTTCCAGAAGAACTGAGTGACCAGAAACAAACTGTCATTGGGAATGACAAGCCATGGGTCTGATCCTTGAATGCAGCCTGGACAGTGTCAGGGAGAGAGAGCTGGGACCAGACTTGGAAGCATGCTAAAAATATGTAAGATAGTCTTGTGCCAGTAAACTTTCCTGGTCTATTAATACAGGTACAGTCTGAGAGTCTTTTGATTTGCATCAGTAGACTACAAGTGGGTGAAAATGAGCCATCTCCTGTGATGGCTCTATAATCCTTTGAGATTCCCAGAGCATATTGCTTTCGGGTAAGAGACCTCCATCTTAAAAGAGAAAAAGGAATTTAAAAGCTGCTTTGGGCATTTTGCCAGCTGCGCAGCAACATCTGGTTGGCATTCAGAGGCTTCAGGGGCAGCTAATCCTGCTCTGAGTAGGATTAACATCCCTGTTTAAAACATACTCTTGGTATGTCTGGTGGAGCCAGGATTTTGGCTGTCCAGAGAAGAGGGAAAGAGTGCAAGAAGAAGGGCCCAAGTGGCTGTCACAAAGTGTTTCCATCCCCACTTTGTTCTCTGTGGCTTCAGTATTTCATCTGATGAGATGAAGCACCACAGCTTCAGCAGCCCTGCCAAATGCACATTAGATACTGTAGGGAGGACTGCCTATCTCCTCTTTACTACCAATTCTACAAGTGAGAGCACTTACTAGCAAGGGGTGGAGTTATTCACAGAAATGTTGCTCTGCTTTCTGTAGCATAGGTGAAAAAGATTATATTCAGTGCAGATGCATGTAAATCCCAGTTATGTTGCTTGTGAAACTGTTTTCATGAAGGAAATAAGATTTATTTGGACTGGAATTGTAGCAGAACTCATGGAAGAACTCCTACACAAAATTTCATCCTGTTTTCCATAGTTAGGGGCAAAGAAAATGAATTTCCTTGACTCAGAGTACCTCTGCTGACAGTGACTGACTGATTTCTTAAAGACCATCTCTAGTGATAAACTCAACTCTTGGAAATTATGAGACAACACAGCATTTTGAGGCTGCCTTACAAATTCTGGAAAATCTCATGTTTTAAGTAGATTCTCTTTGAGACTGGAGTGCTTGTGAGAAGCATAACAGGCCATAACCCATGTTGTCCAGAGGGCTAGGAGAATTGTTCCCTGTAGCTCCAGAGCAAGGGTCACTATGAACTCATGCAGAATTGCACAAACATTTGAAGGCTTGCCCCAGACATCTTTGTGAGAAACATGTACAATTAATGGCTTATTAATTAACCGTATGTTCTGAACATGGGAAGCACTAATACATGTAAACATGTTTCTTCTACACCCTTCCCCTGAAGACTGTACAGAAGACAAATTACTGTTATACTTCTGCATGTCACTGTAAAGTCTGCCACATAACTGCTGGTGAAAATTAGTTTGGCTCTGCTGAGGAGGCAGTTCAAATTATAGCTCAGCTGAGTGTTTGGCCTCACATTGGTGTACTCAGATTTACAGATACCACCAAGCCTATCATATCCAGGTGAACTATTTGCATACTTGCATGCAATATTTACATATTAAAGTACAGTATTTACATGTTCTTTATTTTGCATGTCGAGACTTTTGACAAATAAAGGAAACACTTCAAACTGTGTCTTTATTTTTGTTTCCTATGTCTCAGATTTTCCAGAAAAATAAGTTGCTACATCCCCCTCTTTCATCCCCGAAAAAGAGCAGGAAAACGAGTGGCTTTCCTGCAGCAGCTGTTGCACCTGCTGTTTACAGTGAAGTTGGACCACAGCAATGCTTCTTTTCTGGTCCACAACATTTCCTCCAGCAGTCAAAGCCAACACATCAAAGTGAAAGCTCCGAAGGAGAAAAACAATGTGACCTATTGTTCCAAGAAAACAAAATAAATCATTTGTAGGAAAGGAGTAAAAACTCCTAACTGGATTTTAAAACATAAATATTGGGAAGAAGACTGTGGAAAGCAAAATATAATGTGTGGTTGTGATGATGCTAGACACACTACAATTTCTGGAACTTCACTGTACTCTCACTTGATATGTTCTAATAATAGAAGCAATGCATACAGTGCATGCCATGATTCTTTGGACATACACATCACAGCTCTAGATAAAAGTCAGTGTTGGACCCTCTCATTTGCTTCTATTTCCAGTCTTGAAAAGCCCCAAATTCTGAAATTCTTCAGGCCGATGAAGTTTGTACCTATTCTTGTAATCATAGTGTTTCTCCTTTTGTTCTTCTTCCTTGCCGTTGTTTGTTATTCTTATGATGGAAATACCTTGAGGTTCCCACTGAGGGCCCCATTGTGCTAGACAATTACACTGCACAAAGAGGTTGTGATGTAAATAGAGAAACCAGTGTGTGGTAGAGGAAACAGAGTAGAGGATCAGCTTTCTGTACTCTCCTGAAAGGTCAGAGACAGAGGTGGTCAAAACCCTGCTTTGTGTTGCCTGGCTTGTAGTTCATTTTTATTAATGGAGAAAGTCAAATATGCTACATCATTTTACCTGGATGAGAAGGATTAGGTTTTTTCAAAAACCTAAAATACAACTTGGTCTGCTGTAAGGAGAAGGTGTGGAAACATGTATCTGATTGCCAACCAGGATTTCTCAAGAAACTAAATGAAATCTGGAAGATTGCCTGCCATCATGAAATCATATTATCCAGAGGCACTTGGGTTACCTCCCCTCTCAGCATAAGCATATTAGTTTTGACCTTGTGACCTAGATATGGATAATGAAATCTTCAACGTTCTTCCAGCAGTATTGCTGCAGCCATGTAGCTGGGGAATGGTGCACCTTATTTCCTGTGATCCCTGATAGGGGTTCTAATTAAAAAACTGAAGCCACAGAAATCACAGGCTAGTTCCTGTTTTCTGGATGCTGTTTTGGGAGCCCTACCATCAGAGAAAAGGAAACAGAGCAGAAAAATCTGTCTAAAAGCAGACCTTCTCTGTCAGTTTACTTGAAAGAGTCTGGAGTAGCAGATGCAGAACTGTGTATCCAGCTGAAATAAAAGCAAGCACGGTTGTTTCATAAGAAACGGAAATCCAGAACCTGACTCAGTTTCTTCCTATTGTAATGAAAGTCCAGAGGAAATTAATGAAACCTATTACAAATGTAATGAAGTAAATGAAACAATTCCACTGCCTTGGTTTAATGACTTCCACACAAAACCCTCAAAGGGTTGGTACATTCTGCCTACTGGGTTCACAGCACTGGGCCAGGTCCTCGTAATAATAACAGGCTGAAAAGTTGTGTCTCATGTTCTGATGTTAACGCACTGAACTGAAACTGTTGTCAAATAAATACTGAAAACAAAGGACTTTGGACTGGTCAAGAGGTAAAAGCACAGTTTGTAGAGCTCAGTGTAGCGATAACTACACTGAACTTTGATGGCCATTGAGAGGTAGGGGATCAGAGGACTCAATCCATTGCATTCCCTCTACAGCCTTTACATGGAGAAAATCATGAGCAAGGTGAAAACCAATAATTCTTAAATGTTAAGTAGATACAATCCTATAGTGCACTAACTTGATAAAAACTCCATTAAAGAGGCTCCTATTTCTGTTCCTCTGCTGTATCTGATCACGTTGTGACTTAGGAACATCTATCTCAGCCTTTGTCTTGCTCTCAACAAAGCTACAAATTCTACTCTACTGTCCCGTATTAATGTGAATAATCATTACCAAGTGTTCTAGAACTACTTATACTACTAGATCTCGCCATTAAAATAAAATCTTTTTTCAAAAATATATAATTTAACAATGCAACGTGTTTCTGTAATTAGAGAACAATCTGATGCAATTGATGGCATCAAACTATAACTAAATGCTATTTGACCCTCATGTGGTTAGGTATTTTTTACCATCTAAGAACTGCCAAAGGCTTTGAGGGTCCACACGAAGTCTTTTTGCTGTACATGTGCAGTATTACTACAGACAAGGGTGGGTGCTGGCTGTGGCTAAGGCTGTAAAGAAGCATACCTATTAAAGCTGAAATATAGAAATAATTTCTAAGGCACACTGTCACAGGCAGATGCACAACTCCCTTTGGTTTTCACTGAGGCTTAGTTACTGCTCTACACTTTCTTCTAGTTTCCCTCTCCCTTCCATCCAAACTAAGATGTAAAGATTATTGACCTTGTCCTGCTTTCACAGACCAGACGAAACCACCAGGAACAGCTTATTTCAACACCTGAATAAAATAATCTTTGCCAGTGAATGCCTTAAAAAAACCTTGAAGACAGATGAATTCTGATGAATCCGGCTGAAGTGCTTTAAGGTATTACTGCCCTGCTGTCGTCTGCCACTCCTGCAGCAGCTGCCCGTGCATTCAGCAAAAGGGGATGAGGACCAAGGTCCCTGCTGGTCCATCACACAGATGAGCCCATTAACTGAGGGTATCTTCGTGGCAAAATGGGTTTGCCTCATTTTGCTCTGCTGGCCCACTGCCAGGCAGCAATGCCAGCAGACAGGCAGCCACAAACAGCTGGGCTGCCAACACAGCCTCTTGTGGGTCAATCATAATTGTTCTGTTCCTTCCTTCCCTCCCTCCTTCACTTCCCTTTTCTCTTTCTTCCTTTATCTCTCTCTCCCTGTCTCTCTTACATTTCTGTGTCTCTCACATTTTGGTCTGTATTTCTTCACTAGAAGAGTTAGGTCCATAGGAAATCCACCTCCAAGTTCCTACCAGTACCCTCCCAGACAGTTAAGAATTTGTTCCCCCTCCCCCACAATCTCTTTTTGTTTTGTTTTTGTCAGCTGGTCTCTTGGATTAGGGTTTGCAGCTCTCTCTGGGCTCAGGAAAGCTTGGTAGCTTGGCAGGATTTCTTGCCAGATCACTGATCCTAATGTGAGTGCCAGAATCCTGCAGTTTGCATAATGCTAATTTGCTTTTCAGCCCAAGTTGCCAACTCACATGCTGCTTAGCACATCAAGTAGCAGAAGGAATGCCATGTGCTCTACCCCGAGCGAGGAGGAGGAGAGTAATTGGATAGATACCCACTACCTGAAATTGAAACTAATCTAACCAACCCTGGGTATAAACCTTAATGCACTGTTGAGCTTCTGGTAAGAGGTCATTAGACTGAAACTGTTTCAAGCCAATTAGTTCCTTATTCTCAAAGCTCTGATTTGGAGTTTTCACTGGCATAATAAGGTTACAAATGCTGCTGCACTTATGGCAATATTCATTCACTCAGACCTAGATCCCGCCACCCTTACTCATTGTAAGGGCAGTAGAACTGGACCTTAATGCCTGTGCCAATGAAACGCTGGACATGTCAGGGTGGGGCGATACTGAGAGATATCACCACACCTAAGGGATGTTGCCAGTCACTGGGCTAAATGCCAACTACTTTCAGTCGGCTGGGTGTGGGGCTATCTCACTGCATTACCACACTCTCAAGTGTATCACTGCAATACCAGTTCTTTCAAAGCAAAAGAAAGCCAGACCGCCTAGGAGAAAAAACAAACCATCACCTTTGTTTTCATTGGAAGCTGCACACACACCGATGCTGATATAGCTGCAGCGTGAGTCCAAAGAGGTGGGACCCTTCTAAACAAGTTGTCCAGGCTCTCTCTCCAATAAACTTTGGGAAACGAGTAGCTCTGAAGAAAGATTGATCCTCCCTGCATGAAATGCCTCTCTGAGGCAGGGTGAGTTGGGCTGTGCTCTAAGGGTACTGGAATCTCCCTCAGCTGAAGGGCAGGAGGCTCTGTACTGGATCCATTCAGTCAGCTGAAGTTTGTGGAATGGTACCTCATGCCTAGTGACAGGACCTGAGCCCTGTTTGCTCTCTGACTGATGGCTTGGTGACGGACAGGGACTGTGGGTCACAGCTCTTGTGCCAGCCAGCTGATGCAACACTCCCAGCCCCTTAGGACAGGGAGCACGTCTCTGAGACGCTCCTCCTGTCAGCTCTTGAGCAGCAATGAATAACCAGGGCGCCGTGAGAAGCCGCTTTGATTCTCTCTGTCTGGTCAGCAGGAAAGCAAGTGCCCCGGTCCAACAGGCCCTGCAGACACGCTCCGGGGAGCACAGCTCACCCACAGGTGCTCGGTGAGCAGCTGGCTGCTGCCAGTGTCCCAATGCCAGGCAAGGGGCGGGTGGGAAGGGCTCCAGGGGAGTGCTGAATGCACAGTCTCTAATCTAGGAGGTGTGCAGATGACAGGGGAATTGGGTAAGGAATTTACAGTGAAGGCTGGGAAAGAAACTGGCCAAGTAAGACACAAGCAAGAATTAATGGTCGAATAATGTTGCTTAAACTTCTTGACCTTCCATGCTTGGATTTTGTTTGTTTGGAAAGTGTAGAGGTGAAATTCTCCCAAATTTGGCTTTCTGTTTTCTCCTGTGTGATACCTTGCATTGTGCTCCTCTCCATTGTAATAAAGCTCTAAATGTGTGTAAGGATCATCAAAGCAGTGGCTGTATATTGAGAAACAGCAAAACATTGCTTGTTAAAGCTCTATCTTACAGAAAGTCCTTATCATTTGGGTTTGGAGGACCATAGGAAAATTAAATATTGTACCATTTGACAAGCTAATGAAAGAGGAGTATTCTTAGGACTTTTGAGAGCTGAGAAAAATGTCAAAATCCGGCCCTTTTCTACTATGTTAGTGATGTGTGCTTGCTGTCTCATGGGACAGGGCTGTTGACTCAAACTAAAGGTGCAAGTTGCTCCCACTATTGAGGACATCCCTAGAGGTCACTGCCATGGGAAACATCATATCAAAGAAATCACTGCCACTTTTGACTGTTTAATGAGTGTGGTAGATGCATATGAAAAATATATTAGATTTTCAGCATGATATAGTTTTAAATAATTCCAGAAGATGGGGCCCCAAAATTGCTGGCCTTCAAGTAGTTGGCTTCATTGGGATGTCTGGATTTATTAGGCCTCCTCAGGTAATGCAATAATGCATATGCTTAAAGGATTACATTATAGGGGAGTTAGATGACATAAAAAAACCTGCCCAGCAGGTGGGTCCCAGGGTTGAAAAGCCTTGCAGAAAGTGTTTTGGTGTGGGAAAATATGGGGTCACTGACAAATGTTTAGAAATCTCTATGATTAGTTCTGTTCCTCATGAGTGTGAGGTTAAAAGGAAAAGAAAGCCATTATGAAATGATTTCTCAGGAATTGCTTTCAAAACAGTCACAGTAAAGCTGCATTTCCTTTCTTTTAGCATGCATACATTTCTTCTCTTTAGAATCTCTGATTGTTCAGCTGATGAGGCTGGTAATTGCCCACCCCAGTGATTCAGCATTCTGGGAATTTCCCAAAAGTGGTTTGAACTGAGCTATGGTTTTTGCCAGCCTTTTCCAGCTTTAAAATTGTCCTTCTGCCTAAAATGGGCAAATGTCTGCTTTCCTAATTGAAAGATAGGAAGGACATTTGACTAATACTAAGGATAATCTGTGACTGTATGTAAATATGATTTTATCAGAGAGCTAACACTGCTACTTTTATTCTCTGTGGAAAATATTGTTTTCCTACCATGTTTTACATACTTGTGGCAAATACAGAGTACAGTACTAGGTTACAAAGTGTTGTATTGCAAATTTACAGCCAGGAAAATGAATCAGTTTAGCAGAGCCAGAATATAAACAGAGGAAAGAAAGTAGCTCAGGAGTGGAAATTAATGAAAAGGAGGGGGCCATTGCAGTCAAATATTCATTGCAGTCTATGCATGAATTGTGATTGACTAAGTCAGTCAGGCAAAGCACTGCAGTGTTGATCATTCTCTGTTGCCATTGTAAACACTTTCTTTCCTTCTACTTTCTTTGTAGTAGCCCCAAGCTACCTACTACTCTAATACTTAAATAGTGATTATTTTCCTTTTATGTTTAGCTATTAAAATTTTCCCTCTTCCTTGCTGTGTGTATGTTAAAACTCAAGCTAGGTAGTGGAAGCTAAAAGAATAAATGAAACATTTTTCTTGTTTCCCCTTGCTTTTCAGGCTTGCTCAGCCTCATGTGTACACATGTGTATGTATGTGTGTATGGCTAGCCTCTGGTACAAATTAAAATAGCCACACAGAAGGACACAAAAGGCACTTAGCCAGGGTGAAGGATCTGTCCCCATTGTTTCCTCAGAGTGTTGGATTCAACATCCTTTGACTCATAATACGTAATTAAAAAAAAAAATCCTAGCAACTCAAAATTAAAACTATTGTTACTAGAAACTGAATGCGCAGAGAACAAGAGAATGGGTGTCTAATCTGTTACAATTACTTTTCAGGATATTATAAACGTTGCTTTTACTGAACCCAACAGGAAAATTCCCAGTGACATCAGTGATGTACAAGTGGGTTCATAGCCCTTACTCAGGGTAGGTTCCCGTACCAATAGGTAGGTGTGGTTAAGCAGAGAAATCTTTTGGAATGAAAAGAAAAGTACTTTTCAAAGATTATCATCAGCATGAGCAATCTCAGTAAAGTTCTAATGACTGTTGTTAACAAACTGAGTTTTATTAAGTTGCCTGTTAAACAATGTACTTGAGGGGGGGGAAAGGGGGGGAGAAAAGCAGGGGGGTAACTGTCATTCCAGTGAATCAGCTCCTCTGGGAATTTCCAAAAGGTGCGGTTAGCTCAGAAGTCTGTGGTGTTTGCCACATTTTTCCTTCCTAAGGCTAATCTTTGTAATTCAAATTAATTTGCAACCATTTAGTTTTGAATCTAGAGTTAATGTGCTTGATTAAGCCCTATTATTAATAGATTCACCAAAGGCACAGACAATGGCAACAACTATAGAAAAAGACTAGGTATTAAGTAGAATCAATTTATTACAAATTCTGAGACTTGTCAGACAGTTCAACACTCCAAATTTATTCAGCAAGGAAATGACACTATCCAGATCATGAGTAGAAGGTGAAGACAGCTTATCTGCCATGTGAGGATGTCACCAGGCAGCAGGGAGAACACAGAAAAGTGACTGACCAGTTGAGTCCCCACAGGACTTTCCCCACTCAGGAAAAGAAAATTAAAGGAACTAGTTGCATGGAAGACAAGCAAAGAGCAAACCCAAAGACCCAGAGATTGCAGTGACTTGTCCACCTCCCAAGCAGAAAAGATTCATATAGAAAATGGCAGTATTATTCTTTCTACTGTGAAGGTCTAACTTTTAAGAAAGAAATTATCTTCAGAAGTGTAGCAAGAACAATGTTTTAACTATTACCCATATATATTTGACTAAGAAACTACTATTGTTTGTGTCCAAGAAACTTGGCCAATTCTTCCCAGCTGTATTATTGTATTATAATAATTTTCCATTACAGAGGTGACTGTTTGCTCCAAGCCAGAGTATGTAAATTAGCCAAGATTTGACTCTCCAGGCTTTGCCATGCACAATGCTAAGCACCTCATGAATGATGCTGACGTCTCTCCATACTTACAGACTTCCCTGGGAGTTGAAGGCACTCAGTACTGCCTGGGAGGAAGAGATCTGTGTGTGGCAGAAAATGTTAGCATATTAGGAAAGTAAATGGGGATGATTTAATGATGAGACTACTGCTTCTCATGCTGACCATCACTGTTTCATTGTTTCCTCGTGCTCTCCCATCAGTCAGCATCTCCCCTGTGCCCCGTGGTGAGTGCAGAGTGGAAGCTCTCTGGGGCAGGCACTGTGCTTTGGTGTGGGCTCGTGTGGAGCACTGTGCAGGTGCCCCAGTGGCAGCAGCCACGAGCTCCTGCAGTCACGCAATGGCCGCTTCCTTCCTTCATGTGATCGCTCAGCCTGTTTACATCTGTCAAGCCTTTTATAAAAGCTCTGCTGCTAGCAAGGGCTGTTGGTTTTATTTTTTCTTTTTAATTGTTTTGAAGGCTCTTTTTAGTTAAAAAGTGTTTGCCACCACAGTTAAGACATGGACTGGATTAAAGTTCAAAACCAGCTCACGTCAGCAAGTGGATGGAAATTGTTACCATCTGACAGCTGGTGGCCTGGAAGGAAAATGTAAAAGTCACTGCATGAAGGATTGGTTCAGGGCAGTGCCACAAGAAGTGACATGGCTTTGTTTTATATCCTGGGAGTTCAGCTCTCTGCTCTGCCCGAGTTCAGCTCAAAGGAGTGGCCACAGAGATTAGTGAAACTCGCTACACCTCTCTGACTGCAAGTGCCAGGTGCTGCTACCTATTAAACTTGTGCAGGAGAACTGTGGCTTGTGCCACTGATGAGTCTTGGTGAGTCTGTAGGGTGGCAGGCCCGGTTCAGGTCACCAGGTTCAACACTTCTTTGCTGCCTTTCAGCCCCTAAGTCTCTCTCCCAGCTCATCTCATCAACTTCAACCAGCAAAATATTAATTAATGAGGAAAAAATTATTCTATTTTCACCTCTGGCTGCTTTAATAATGGACCAGGTATATGATTTGATATAAGAATACCCTAACTGCCAGAATGTCTTGTACAAACCAGCGTGCATTTAAATACCTCTTAGACTCCATTAGAGTATATAGTACAAAGACAGACCAGGCAAAGGCTGCAGAATTAACTGACCCACCAGAGACCCATGATAGCACTAGGAATGGCACAGGGATGGCAGATTGCACATTGCAGATGCATGTCTGCTGGCTCCAGCAATGCCAGCTGAAGAAATGTCTGCCCTGAACCTCTGATGTGCCAGTGGGCCATGCTACCATCCAGAGGGACTCCCAGTAGGCTGGAGAAATGGGCTGACAGGAACCTCATGAAGTTCAACAAGGGGAAGTGTGAAGTCCTACACCTGGGAAGGAATAATCCACTTTATTCTAATGCCCCACTATGTGATGGGAGCTGACCAACTGGAAAACAGCTTTGCAGAGCAGGACCTGGAGGTCCTGGTGGACACCAAGTTGACACGAGCCAGCAATCTCACATTATAGAAAAGATGGTGAACTCTGTCCTGGGCTGCATTAGGAGAAGTGTTTCTAACAGATTAAGGGAGGTGGTCCTCCCCCTCCATTCAGCACTGCTGAGGCTGTAGCCAGAGTGCTGTCTCCAGTTCTGGCATCCTCAGCACAAGAGAGAGATGGATGTACTAGAGAGAGGCCAGCAAAGAGCTGCTATGATGATTAAGGGAGCAAGAAATGGCAGAGGCACAAACAGCACAATTTTGCTGCTGCTAAAGACTTCTCTAAACAAAAGTGGAGACTAGAGCAGCACTCCTGTAAGGAAAGGCTGAGAGAGTTATGACTTCAGCCTGGAGAAGAGGGTCTTATCAATGTACATAAACACCTGAAATGAGGGTGCAAAGACTACACTGACACAGGCACAAACTGAAACACAGAAGGATCTGTCTGAACATGAGGAAGCCCCTTTTTATTGTTAGGGTAACTGACTACTGGCCCAAGTGGTCCAGAGATCTGTGGAGTACCCTTCTTTGGCAATATTCAAAAGACATCCATACATTTCATGCTGGGCAGCCTTGTTCTGAGTGACCCTGCTTGATCAAGGGGTTGGACCAAATGAACTCTAGAGATGTCTTCCAACCTCAGCCATGCTGTTTCTGTGAATCCACACTTAGAAGCTCTGCAGCACCTTTCCCCCTGCCAGCAAACATTGCTGCTTTCCCAAAGCCAGCTGCAGATGTGAATACCTCCCTATAAATATCAACAACACTGAGCTGCATTATGTTAAATAGCAATTTTTTGTTGATCCAGACTATTTTCATTGAAACATCTAAAGGAATGCATGTAAGATCTTTTGAAGAGGTTGACAGGAAAAGGGTTAAGGGAGGGAGGATGGTGGCCAGCAGGCAGGGCTAGGCTGGGTCCAGTTACCTCTGTAACCAGTGCAGTTGCATTAGAAAGTTAGAAAAGGGCTCAGTGGCCTCACCCCTGAGCTGCTCTGTTAATCAGGTTCTAGGAAATGGAAGCCAGAAAAACTAGACAGATGACAAAATACTGCAAAACTCAAGAATGCTCTGAACAAGCTAAAGAAAATAAACTTCAAGACAGTAAACTGTAGTAACAGCATTTACTCCTGAATTAAAACATTTTAGGATAGAACAGGTCAAACAAATCACTGCCTTTGGCTTCCTTACTGGAAAGGATGTGTTGAAATGTTCAAGAGTGAAGGTACAGGCAAGATTGCATGAAGTTGGAAAGCACATATGCATATTTCAGGAGGAAATATGTTCTTAGAGGAAAAGAGACATACATCATAACTGAGAGAGACACTTCATACTGGATGAACACCAAAATAAAATTTGGGCGGAATCAAGATAAACTTTTAATGATGGTGGAACCAATGTAACATTTTAATGATGGAGTAAGAAATACCATAGACTATTGGATCTGGTAACCGGTGCATAGGTTTTCTGGTTTTTTGTTCTGCCCTCAAGTTTCAACAGGGTACATATTTGAATAAGTCATGTTTGCATTGAGGAAAATAATACCTGCTTTTTGTGTCTGCTCCACTCTTACAGAGGCTTTTATTCTGCACTATTTATATACTTATATATTTTATATATATTTATATATTTTAAATCCTAATTTTAAATCTTACTTCTAAAGCAGCCATAGCTTGTTGTGAGGCTTTTTTAATGAGAATAAAAAAAAAAATAAAGCTGTTTTCCAGATTTGTGCCAGTGTCAATCAGTGATGCTAGATAAGAAAAGCAAGATTGTCCAAAAAAGGAAAAAACAAAACAAAAAAAAAGGCAGGACAAGACTCGTAACAGAAACTGAAAAACAAAGCACATTATTTCTTCTCTGTGTATGATTTACTTTGTAGTCACTAAAGATCATTGCTACCTGTAGGCTGCCTGCTGTTTTCATTCCATTTTCTAACAGGAAAAAATTTTTGGAAAAAATCAATATTTAACTAAATCTTAATAATAATTTGTGTCTAGAAAAAGGCTGGGAAATGGGCTGAAAAAATGTGAGTTTTTTCTTTTGGACAGACATAAAACATCCCAGACAGGAAAAAGAGCCCTTTCCCTCTGCTGTGCCTTCTTGGTACATAAAGCAGGAGTCAGCACCTTTGAACACTCATAAATGCACCAGGAATGACATTTAACTATATTTAAATGTGACCTGCTATGTATGTTTCTAGAACATAGAATGCAGAGATCCTTTGTCTCCTTATTCTTCTGTGTGCTGTGGCGGAGCCCAGGGGTAGTTATGCCCTGGCAGTGGGTGCAGAGTGGTGCCTGTGAGAGTGTAACACTTCCAACCTCACAAATGATGTAGATGAAATAATAGAGTGTCTCTAATGCTATCAGTTGCAGAGAATGGGATCATCATGCAGAGTTCCTTTTCTTTTGTTGTTAAACCAGTCTCAGTGCTAGTTATTGTCAAACTGTGGGAATTGACACTGGCTGCTGGCAAAACAGACAGCCTGCACTTTCTGCATGGCAGGGTTGCCCCTTTGTATAAGCCTGTGACCTCACCTATTTCTGCCATGTTCTGCCATTTGAAAACCCCAAAAGATGTTAGCTCACTATTAATGAGCTTTTGATTGCTGTAGAAGTGAAAATGAGGATGTTGCTGTTGCTGTCACAGAGGCGATAAATGTTAACCACAGTCCAAATTAATATTTTAATTCTTCTTCAGAAGAAATGTGCCTTATGCTTTCAAAGAAAACATTATCTTTTCTAAGTATTTCTATTATTCCTGGTCAGGCGAGAAATTCTTTAGTGGAGAACGCCATGTTCATTTCATAAAGCCAAAAGACCAGTCATTTCAAGGGGCATCTTCTAATAGTCCTTGACTACACAGTGGAGAAAAGAGATACTCTTCAGTAAAGCCAAAATTCCTCTTCCTAAGTGTCTGTATTTGCTAGTCACTTCCACTGTCAGTGCCCTCAGAAGAAGAGGGGTGTACAGCAGGGTCTGAAATGCTAATTTTTAAAGAAATTAAGGATTGACTAAATAGGAATTTATCCACTTTATTGTGGAATTTATCCTCTATAATGCCCTAATATTTATTTAACCTAGTAGTTTCATTGCAAATACTGAAATATGTTATTTGAGCTCTACACTTGAGCATTACTTCATGTGTCAGCTGGCAGACCTTCTACCTCCTTTTTTTCTGTGCTGAACATAGACTTTGTACCACAGGTTAATTTTTGGTACTCTTTTACTACACTTCTCTGAATCCTGTCCAATTAGCCTGCACGTGCTTCTTATGAAGCTGCCCACTGTATGATCTAGATGCTGCTAAATGTTGGGCTTCATGGGTAGTTTTGCTCTTGCAACAAATTACAGAAGAGACTCAAAAATGTGGTGAGATAAAAATACAGGTAGAATTAGAGCAAAACTAACACCTGCTTTGTAACTGTCTAAGCAAGAAAAAAATCAAAATTTCTCATTTTAATTTAGTTTCCATGCCAAGTCAAGGCCATTAGTATTGCTGTCCTGCACAGAACAGGAGTCCATTAATCCCTAAATTGATCTGTCCTTGGGTTCACCACTCTGCCATCATGAAACAAAGAGGGATGAAAATTATCTGTGATAGTCTCAAGACCTGATTCTGCATTTATAGTGACTTCACAGACTTCAGGGTTTACAGGCAACAGGGTAAGGAAAAAAATCCTTTTCTCAATGTAAAGATTGTCTGGATGTATTTTGGAGCTTAGAGGAGAGGAAAGAGAAACCTATTCCTTACTGCAGCATCAATGACTTGCTGCTGGTGGTAGGTGGGAGAGCAGGGTGGTTGATGTTTCTCATTATTTGGAGATAGAGAGGGATTTCTTCCTTAGCAGAGGGGCAAGGCCTGCAAGGTTTTTTATTTTCCTAGGAATAGGCTGTTTGCTAGGATCACGAGGATCCTGGGAGATTGCTCTTTCTCTGCAGGCCTCTGCCTGAGGCATGCAGCATTTCAGAAAGTGTTTCAAGAAATCATTTTGCTGAGTACAGACTTACATCTGTTATAGAGATATATAATAATTCTACTGGAGAGACTGAAGAGAGGATTTCATTAGTCCTTTGGGCTCTGTAGGAAAATAAATGTGCAGTATAGTGTAACTTTACACATGCCACACTGCCTTTTTCTTTAAAGAAGGCCTCCTGAGTTGCCACAGGACTGTGGGGTAAAAATGAGAAATTATTAAAAGGTAGGTATGTTTAGGGAGGGTACTAAAAATGTGTGGAAATTCTAGCCTTTTGTTCAGCATCTTTTCATAGACAAAAGGAGCTGTACTTTTTAGCCTTTGGACGTAGCTTAATTAGTTTTGTGCTGTCCATTCAAAATATTAGCTTTCCAATAGGGAGAGGCTGATTCCATCAGCCAATATTTGTTACAATTAACACAGAACTGACAGAATTGTGTGTTTGCTGTATAAAACCCAACTCATGGCTTTAGCATTAGACAAGTACCCAAATGAGGGCAGAGGGCTATCACCGCTATGCTTCCAAGGTCTAATAATGTCTGAGTTTCATTCATGTATTTACAGTTGCCTTGATCATCTCCTTTAACAGAGAGATCTGCAGCAGGAGGAAATACAATCCAAAACACACTGTGAGTAGCTGTTTGTGGTTATGTCACATCATCATCTCCAACTCAAAAAGTCACTCAGAGGATCTGAAAGAAACCTAATTTTAAAATGCACAGACCCTTGACCACTCAGCTGAAGCAGCTCATTCTCACATAACATGAGAGTGACCCTACCTTGGCTCATCAGCATTTCTGTCCTCCTGCTGCCCATGGCATTCCTGTCCCAGCTGAGAGGACAATACCTGACACAGACATTTATTGGTAATATAGAGAAGCTAATCTGGTTGGGACCAGGTTTCAGCTACAGAGCAACCTCTAGGGTGCTTGCCAAGTTATAATGGTTATACCCCTATTCTGCCAAGCTGTAAAACCACAGCCTTTGTATGCTCAAACAAACTCAGGTGCAGGAGGAATATATAAATAGAGATTTGTGCCTTGATGTTTCTTTTGCTCCTGTCTTCTCAGGAAGTGAAATGAGTGCCCAAGGATTCATGAAAGGGTGGATCCAGTGACCTATCCAGAACAGACAGCATGACTTGTGTGTATGAGCATTTTACCACAAGTACCAATCATTGTATGATTTCCACTCTTGTCCATATAAAGTTGACCACATATGCTGTATCTGCTGTGAGGAAATATCTCATTTTCCCTTCTGTCCTGCAGCATCCCCAGAACATAGGAGTGGTAAGAGAATGACAATTTTGGTGCTGCTGCAACATTCTCCCCTAGAACAGGCGCATATTGTCCATGAAGAAAAAAGGCTGCATCTACAGTAGCCAGACATTTCCAGAGATTAGTAGAGTGAGAGTGGCAAAATACTTGCAGGCTATGCTGGTGGCTCCATCCAGATGGTGCAGAGAAGGTGGCATGACTCTGGCATCCTGAGTCTTTTGCAACCTACCAAAGCCATAAGAACATCCTTGCCTTCTCCCTTGCTGTGGCCCCAGGCCCACAGTCGCACTGTTGATGTCCCACACCAATCCCACCTTGCCCTCCTGAGCTGTTCAGCACTTCCTTGTGCCCTGGCAGCTGTTCTGGTGATGATGCCACTGGATGGGGTCTGCCCAGCTCACTGGTCACTGAGAAGCATCCGTGGCTCAGCCTCAGTCAGTTATTTTGGTTTATTTTTCTTACACTCAAATACGTCTGCCATGAGCATTAGTGTAACATTAACAAATTTCTATTTCCATTCAGTTCTGTGTTGTTGTGAACTGCATTTCTCTGGTAGGTATTTGTTTTTGCAATCACAGTGATGAAATACATTTACTGGTTGTAGCAGTTACAGGAATTCTAAATAAATATCTGTCTTTGTTTAATTTCAGTAAATCGGGACATTTCACTAGCATTATAATAATAGGGATTTGGGGAATACTCTGTGTCCACGAAATAATTATTGAAGCAATTTATTCTTGCATCATTGTAAAAACCCCTTCAATTTGGGCTGTTCCCAGAAGATAAGGGACTCGTTTTTTCAGAGTAGATGATTATAATTTTAATTTTTAACTTTTTTTTTCCTAGAGTTTGCTCTGGGCTTTGTATCTGTTTCGGTTTTGCAACTCTGGTGTGTGAAAATATTTTATTGCAGTTTTCCACTCAACATAAATGGTACTATTGAGTGTAGTTAGCTATCCTAATCTCTTGGTTATCTTCCATCTTCAAAAGGTGCCAATGCTGTTGGTGTGATCAATATCACTTTACCACTCCCTAGAAAAACATACAGATTTTGCTTACACTGTCAGTGACTCTGACTTTGGTATTGCTACCCTTGCTTCCTGCTTGAATTTAGTTTTTATATATTTCCAGACAGTAGGCTGATGTTGTCCACATTTATACCTTGTTAACCCTTATCAGTTGAATGGAAATGAATACACGTAAAGGACAGGTTAATTTAGGAGGATATGAAAGAGACTGCAAACTGGTGAAAACTTAGACAATGTCTGCTCAGTGTTTTCTCTTTAAAATACATTGCCCTCTCTATTTGTGCTTCTGGCTGCAGCAGTATGAAGGATTTTGGTTTTATTCTATCTCTTGGTGCAGTCTTTATTTTTCATACTATAAAGTAATATATTTACATTATTTTGAAATAATTTCAAATTAAATTGGAAATGTAGAAAAGTTACGCATCTGTGAAATGTTGTTTGGCAGTGCTGACCATTTTCATACACTGAGGCATTTCATTGATTTCATACATCTGAAATCCAGGGATTAGTTACTGAGAAATTATTTCCCCACCGCTCCCACTTTGATGGAAGGGATCTATTGTTTTTGGGGCATGCCTGAACACATGGGATGTTGTTTCTGGAAGAACTCTGTCATTCAAATGAGATGATATGAAAGGCAGAGTGTGTAAACTACAGCTGTGGAGAAACAGATTGTAGCTAATGGATCCAGATTTTGCCAGGAGTCATCTGCATAACTTGACTTTGTGTTGAGCTGCTGCAAACAACAGTAACAACAAAACTCCTTTACATGTATGCTTGATTTGGAGCATTTTGTAAATCTGCCTATGGAAATTTCTCAAAACCAAACTCCTCTCCAAAGCAGCTAAATGAATTACGTAACTTTTTTCAGGACTACTATGATTCATAACTGTACAGAATATGGGCTTTATTATGTTGCTTTTATGTAGGGGTATCTACCAGTGAAATCTATAAGGGCAGTTCTGTGAGAAAAGTCCTCAGGACTCTGCCTAAAAAGTTGCATGTGTTAGGTTTGCAAATGGCGTGTATTAATAGGAAAATTCAATTTGTTTTCCTCTCCATCCTTCAACAACATGTGAAGGAAACAACGTGGTCTAAACCTAAGAGCAGCATTCATGCAGGCCAACAACCCACTCTTGTGCCACACACAGAATTCCCACTGAGGTCAATGGAAGTGCCCTGAGCAGCGTCTCCCTTGGACGTTGTGTGCGCCTGGATGTGCGCGCACGTCTGTCTGTCTGTTCTGTCTGTGTGTCTCTGTGTGTGTGTGTGTGTATGTTGAGTAATAATTTTCCACAGCAGAAAAAAAAAAAGAAATTAAAATTGAAACTTTGTTGTCATGCTATCTTACAAGGAAGCTAGCTTCACCCACACAGAGTTGAAAGCACATACCACTCTGTTACAGCACATAAACACTGTTATCACGCTAGTTGCAGAAAGAGCACTGTCACTGGGACATTTTATAGGCATGGGCTTTTATACTATTCAGCAAGCTATTGAAAATTAAAATGTAATTAGTGTAGCAAAACAATAGTTTGCATCTTTTAATTACTGCTCCATTTTTTTGACAGAATGTTTTAATTATTGTTTTTTCTTCTGTTCTGTTTTTATTGATTTGGTGCCAGTTCAATTGTGTTACCAAGACCTCCCAGTACTCAATGAATTTACCTCAGGGGATTCTGCCTTCTTCATTGTTTTAAAATAAAACAGATCTCCAACTACCTACAAAACAAAATTAGAAGGGGAGGAGGAAAAGAAAAAGGCAGAAAGAACAGGAGAATGAAAGAGGAGCAGGAAGGGAGGGAGGGAGGGCAAGACGGTAGAAGGAAGGATAGGACAGAAGGAAGGAGAAGG
>VZRX01012524.1:358788-399473 GCA_013398075.1 Notiomystis cincta
AAAGAAAGAAAGAAAGAAAGAAAGAAAGAAAGAAAGAAAGAAAGAAAGAAAGAAAGAAAGAAAGAAAGAAGGAAATGAGAAAAAAGTGAATGGGGGAAAAGAGAGAAGGAAGGAAAGGAGATAAAGAGGAAAAAAGAGGAAAACAATCTTGTCTTATTACGTGCCTGATTTTTATTTTTGTGTGTGCTAGTATAAAACTGTTATTTAGTTACAGTATCAGATTTGTTTTCAATTACTTTAATTAAAAATATTGTTCTGGGGTTTTTAAAAAGTAGCAGAAAAACTCAGTTCTCAAAGAAATTATATTGATCAAAAATGTTAAAATCACAGTAGAAAACACCAAGATATCCACTGCTTTGATGGTTTTTCCATATAGTTCCTTGGGGAAGAAAGGAACGTGTCCCAAGATGCTAGGTTATGGTTGTACTGTCATTCGCTGTGGGTGTGCATGCACTCAATTTATTGCAGCCTTTCAGCTGTCAGAAAAGTGCAAAGTAAGTGGGAAATGACACAGAACACTGATTTAGAACACTTTCATCTCTATATGGTCTGTTTTCGTTAGTGATCAAGAGAGAGGAAAGTAGTGGTTAGGCACTATCTGTACTACAAAGCAAACCCTGCGGAGGCTATACAGCACATGGTCTTCTGAGGGACTGGATACCTCTAACTGGAAACAAACAAACACACAAAGAACTGTATTTATTTGAGAGACTTTAATAGCTCCTTTGCAGCCATTTTGTATATAACAGGAAGCAAACCATTCCGATTTCCAGCGTGCTTTATCCCGAAGCATTTTCACCCAAGGGTTAGTAGCCACGCATTTTGTATTGCTTTTGACATATTAAATATTTGTAAAATCTAAGGAGGCTTACTTACTACTTGCATATTTCAGCCCTTATGAGGCAAGACATTATTTATTTACTATGCTGTTATTTGATTACTTAATAAACAGCTCACAGAGGCAAACAACAAGAAACCCAAACCCAAGAAGACCAAGACTGCATTTTCAATAGCAAGATCCCTTGGGAGCCAGGCTCTGGGATTTTCATAGCAGAAAAATGTGGTCATACCACTCAGAGGCATTGGCAGTGTCTGGAAGGGACTAAGAGGTGGTAGACATAAGTATAAACAAGGAGGAACTCGTGAAGAACCTGATAAAGTCAAGAGGATCTCTATCTCTCCTGGAGATTCACAGTTTTGAGTTCCCTTCATTTTATCATACAGAGGGAATTCTGGGTGTCTTTCCTCAGGCAGGATGGCCTCCAGTTGCCTCTTTCAAAGTAAGCAAGTAAAATCCACTTTGAAACTTGGACTCTTTCAGGTGAGAATGAGTCTTACCTGAAAGACTCACGAGGATGGTCTTGCTGTTTGCTGCTGCTTCTCATCACTTCCAGCCACTCCTGGGTGCAGGCTTTAGTACTGGGCATGCCTTTAATTACAGCAGTGTGAAATACTACCTTCAGTCAGGTTGAAAGGCACTCTTCTTCTAGAATCCAGCCTTCAAACATACAAATATGGGCAGTAAGTACCACACAAATCTTTAAATTTGGGCAGTGTGTAGGATCCACTGCTTTGTTTTTTAATCTTGAATTGCTGCAGCATTTGCATTAATTTCCCTCTTCAGCATTATAAGTTGTTGAGGTTTTGCTTGCTTTGTTTCTTCTTGCTGGAGAGATGGAATTGCCTTGTGACAGGGATGAATCAGCCCTGTCAGTGTCATGGTCATATCACAACAGGCAGCCACCAACTCATGGCATTAGCCCTGGTGATATTGTGGCCATGTCACAGCAGGTGCAATGCTGGTGGCTGGTGACACATCCAGCCCTTGGTGTGAGCTGAGGGAACCCTGGGCAGGGAAGCAGAGGTTGTCCCATGGCAAGAGAGGGGTTTGCTCCCACTGGCACCCAGACTCCTGGAGAGACACATGACTATAACCCTTTCCTCTGCTTCCTTTGCTGCTCAGCGGGAAAGTGTAGCAACTTTCTGGAAGGACATTGACCTAGGGGTAAGGAAACACACTGCTGACTTTCTAGGTGTTTGTTCTCTTAGAGATTGTAATCAAAATTTATTAATATCCGTTGTTCAACCCTGAAGATATATTTACACTTCTTTGCTATGCATTAAATATTGACGTTTAAATTTGGAGCCTGCTTCTGCACGTTCATCCGGAGTGAATATTTTTCTGATGAACTCTGTACACCTCACTCTAGACATTTGTAATACAGAGGTCTACATCAGAGGCCAGGCTCTCTTTATAGTCAGTGGAAAGTAATACTCACAGGAGATGATTCATCTGACCTATTTTAGATATCTACGTGAGGACGAGATTAACCTTGCCCCAGAAGTATCTATTTACTTGTCATTGTGGAGAACTTGCTGCACTGCAAGGATCTGAAGTTGGATGCAGTGAATTCTCCTCTTCATGCAAAGACCAATTGTCCTGAGAAATCCCATGCTGATATTTGCCTTCCAGCCAACACTGCAAGCTTATAGCCACTGTGAATATCAAAAGTTGTACATTAATATGCTGGATTTCTATTCATGCATGAGTCCTGGCAAACTTCTTCCCTGAAGACTTGAGCTGTGGATATGGATCTCCATGTAGGAGAGCTTTAGCAAAACAGGAAGACACAGCAGCTCCTCTGCTGCTGGCACAGCTTTAAAGCTCAGTTTTGTGTGTGCATACAACATTTGGATGTGTTACCCCTCCACAGGCCATGAGGCTGTACTCAGAAGCTTGTCTCCTTTCTCACTCAAATTCACAGCTTCATGTCACCTTAACATTAGCATTCTGTTTATGCCACCCTTTTATTCAGAGTACCTGCATTTTGTACCCCTTTCCTCACTCCATGGGGACGATGCACTGCCTCAGGAGCCAGAGCAGATATTGTTGGATTGCAAATTATTTCTGAAGAGTATGAAGTTTGTGCACACACAGTCCCTGCATGAAATGGTTTATGCACTGAGAAGTCAGAGAAGGTGGAGTATAAGAAATGAAAATGTGCCAATGTTTCAATATTAACTTTCAAGTGTGATGAGGGTAAAACTCCTCATAGGAGTGTGAGAGGAAAACATAAGAAGGAAATATGATTAGAAATAATCCATTAGCTGTTATTTTTTCATATGAGACCCACACATGCTCAGCAGAGTAAAAACAAGTGTTTGCCAATATTAAGCCTCACAATACTATGTTTGTTTTCATATCATTAGCATGACAGCCTAAGTGGCTCCCTCCAATAAAGTGTGGTGTTTCTGGCTGGAGGTTTGCTCAGACAGCTCAGATCAGCTCTGATGTTTATTTACATGCATGCTGTTGTGAAATTGTTACACTGTGAGCAGAGGTGCTGGAGAAACTGTGGAACATTATTTTGCCAAATGTTATTTGTTACTGTCGTAAGTAGACCCCAACTCTGTGGGCTCCTTGAGATGGGCAGACCCCTGTTCTGGGGAAAAACATGATGCTGGCTGGAAGTCTTACACAAGTGGCACAGCAAGGATGAGCTTACAGTTCTGATTGTGATTTCACAAATGTTTGTTTATTGTTCTCTGTCCCAGAGAGCTGTGTTTAGCAATCCATGGAACAGCACACCAGGACTTCAACAAGATGGTGTGATAGTGGCCAGGGTTTGTTTTTTTTTTTTGAGAAACAGAAGCCATGGTGTAGGATACTCCTCTTTTGCCAGAAGCTTCAGCCTCTCTTAAAAATGTTAGTCTAGCAGCATCCCTTGCCTTGCCAGCAGCAGGTAAAGCTCTACTTGCTTAGGAAGGATGGACACTGTATTGTCTTTCTTCCTCTGTCCTGCACAGTGTTCCCAGGATGGGTTGTGTCAGCAGCATCTCAAGGCAGTAAAACTTTTAGCAAATAGCTCCTGGAGATGGAGGGGAAGAGCTGCAGCTCTGGAATGATGGTTTTAGGCTATGTGCTGACGCAGAAAGGCATATCTACATCCACACCACAGCCTGCTCACATCTCCAAAATGTTTTACTGAACAGTAAAAGGTAGAAAAGCACTCAAACACAAGCCTGAGCCTGATGTAATTGGACGGTTCCAAAGCTTGAGACTTGAACAAGCACAGCTTGCTTAAATTCAGATTCCCCTTCACATAAAATCAATCATGTTCTTTGTATTACAATTTTACATTGAAATTTACATGTTTTCATGTATGTATATCTGAAGTCTCCTGCATCTTTTCCCCTATCTCCACCTATTTGTATGCCTCTGGTTCTTCCTATTTTTTACAGAGTGAATGCCTGATGTTTGGTAAATACTTGAATAAACTAAAAGAGGTTTTTTTATGATGCTATTCTTGCCATGTGTGTTTTTCTCTCTCTCCAAGTTTACGAAGGCCAGACCAGGATTAAAAGACTTAGCTTCACATTCCTAAAAGCAGTGCAAAACTTTCCACCCAAATTAGCTGGCAACTCCTCTTTGGATATCACGAACACAAAAACATGTTTTAAAAGATGAATCATCTCTGGACAGCTCAGGTGAGGAGTAGCAACTTGGTAGCAGCAGAGATAGCTCTCAAGCGCATTTAATTTACTGAAAGCACAAAAAGCAAACTCTCACCAGGCAGAGCTGCCTACTTTTGGACAAAGGAGCAACCTGGTTTCAATTCTCCTTGTATTTGCTATTTGGACTCTGTTATGACATTCAAATAGATTTCAAATACTTGGGTTCAATAGGAAGGACACAAAAAACAATTACAGGTAAGTACCATCTAGCTTCCCTTAGAACTGAAGAGCAATGTGGAACAAAATCTGCAGCTCTGGGCTGTGCAGTCAGGAAAAATGAGTGAACATGTTATCACACTGTTCTTAGTAAGTTAACAAGAGTCCTGGATGTGCAAGTGGCATTTCCTCTCCTCGCTACCCAGCTATCTCATGGCTCTTCCACAGATGCCTTACCCTAAGGACTGTATCACTGTCCAATGTTTTCATGACTCCCACTGCTGTAGACTCTGAGGAACCTACCCATGAGGAACTGAGACCTGAGAATGGAGTCAGGATGATACTTGAGGTGTGATCCAGACCCTCAGGCACCCAACACGAGGCAGGCAGGGATGCCTTATGGTGAGTTTGAAACCTACCTGCACACCAAGCAGGAAACACCTGAGAGCTGCCCCTTAGGAAGCACTTGGGCACAGGATGGGTCTGCAACTCTATCCTGACAACATCCTGCAGAAGAGATGCCCCAAGCTGAGAAAGAAACTTGTAAAATTTGCTTTAAAACATAAGCCCTGGGCTTCTGAGTTTCTTAAAAGTGTGGACTGTTTTCAGGGCAAATGGATGGGCTGGGCTGAACAAGGAAATGTCCCCAATGGCTGGAGAGCCTTGCAGCACCTCCATGCCACCAGGTGCTCAAGGGGTCCCAGGAAGGTGGAGCCTGCTCTGGAGCTCAGCTTTATTTCCTAGTATTTGCATGTGGCACTCATTTAAATCTTTGATTGAAACAATCAGCTTGTCCAGGGCCAAGCTGTGATCCTCTGCCTCCACAAACAGCCCCGGTACATCAAAGGGGTGGATGACATGAGTCAATTGCTCATGGGCCCAAAATCTTACAGAGCTGATTGCTCCTTTCCCCCCCGCCCTTCTCTCACGTGGAGAAGGCAGAAACTCAGCCAAGAACCCAGCTGCAGGAGGCAGGGAGGGGAGGTGTGTGTTACTGCCTGGTGAGAGAGCTGCCATCTCCCACCAGTAACACTGCAGCCTGAGTACTTCACTCCCTCCCCCAAAAGATGCACAGAGAAGCTCTGGGCCTCCTGAGCCTAGAGGGACAGGAATGCCACAGACCCATTTCCCCCCAGGCTCTCTATGCTGCTCCCTAAAGGGCCTCTGGCTCTCTGACAGCTGAAATGCCAGTACCCCAGGATGTGTTTCACCATCTCTATTCTTTATGGAGTGCCCAAACCTGGGCCTCACCCCATACAGGTGCACCTCTGCTTTTCCATCAAGTTAGCCAGAGCCGATGCTCTACATTTATGCTGTTTTATGCTGGTTTTCTCTGTCTGCAAGAGTGTGGATAATGCCAGGTCTGGTGCAAGACCCACTGATAAAAAACTGAGCCATCAAAACCTGTGACCACATTTGGGCTGGAGCCCTAAGGCAGTATTTGCTGTACAGCTGAACTGCAGCCTCAGCCTAACCTTGTCAGCCCAAACTGCCTCCACATTCAGCAGAGAGACACAGGCATTTCTGGAAAGGTGTTTTCATCCTAAAGGATAGCTGAGAATGGTCTCCCAAACCATCTCCTCAAGGTGCTGCTATTGATGAAGAAGCCTCAGGTGATTAGCTCAGCCTGAGACACCACCTCGCAGATAGCTGAAGCCAGCTGAAGCAGGGTCTCCTGGAATGCTAAAGAAATTTGTCACACTGCCAGGAGTTCTTTATACCTGGCTTGATGGATTTATTCTTCCTTGTTACCAGATTCTTGGACAAGCACTGAAGACAACATCCAAACTGAGTACGTCAGCGTGCACTGCTAATTTCCGATATGGAAAATGGCTTTTTTGTTGTTGTTCACTTTAAGTGATCTATTTGGATTCACTTTAGTCTTCCAATACTGGTGGGATTTGTAAAGATTGTTTCCAAAGTGAGTAATGAGGAAAACAGACTTTCTCATTATCCTTTTTGGGAGCAGTTGGTATAAAGTATTCTGTTCATGAGCAAATGAAGTAGTCACAGTTCCCCTGTGTTCCAAACATCTTCTGCATTCAGCATCACGAATGAAATGTAGGAGTACAGGTTGTATGTCCCATCTCCAATACAAAAGTTGGAGTGGGTTTTTTTTCCTTCTGGTGAGCACACGACAGAAATTGATTGTAATTAAGGAGAGAGTAATTGGCAGCAGCCTCAAGTCTTCCTTGGATCTGTTTTCAATAGCTTGAAGCCTGTCAAAATCTGTTTTCAACTTACAGGATGATCTGAGAGCTTCAAATGCCTCCTTTGCCATCTGTCCTGTGAGTTTCAATATTTGCTTTTTTTTATTATTTGAATGCAGTAGGGTGACAATATCAAGACAGCTTGTCTCCTTTTGCTGAGTTGTGGGGCAGGAGTTTGAGTGGGTGAGGTCTGAGGAGACACTGTTTAGCCTTAGAGTTTTTAAACTCCATCTTCCTTAGATCTTTATTTTTCCCTTCATGTGTTTCCATTCACACCTGAATCATTCATTATATTGGCAAGCTGGGAAGATCCCTCTTTTCTTCAAGGTAACCACACATTTCTGAAGTAAATTACAGGTGTGGAGATTATAGAAATTTGTTGTCTAGGCACACACCCTGGCTCCTTTCCTTTTCCAAAGCATGTAATAATAGAATGTTTTTCCTTTTTTCCTCCATATGCTGATGTATGCCTAAGTTGGTTTTTTTTTGTTTTGATGGAACATTAAAGCAGGATGTGTAACAAGGGAGGAAGTCTAAGAAGTGGCACTTTACTTTTAAACACAGCTTTGAAAATAAGTGGCAAATCAGTGATCATGCTGCATTGGTGTAATCTCCTTTGTGTTTTTGTTTTTTTTTTTTTTGCTGGACTGTCAGCTTAGACGTAGATTAAGCATGGGATAAAAGTCCAGAAGTCCCTTTTGAATTTTGGGCTTAAATACCAATGTTCAAGGTCACCTCTCCTTTCCCACTCTGTGATGTTTTCAACCCAGGTTCCGAGTTTCCTCTAAGAAAGGACAAATTAGCCATTGCTGTGGTATTTTGACCCAGAACAATAGCAAAAGTGGCTGAGTAAGCTGCTTTTATGATGCTGAAGCCATGAAACACATTCTACCACCCAAACACCAGGAAGGATTCTAGTAGAACTGAAGGATGAAAACATTATGCCTTGTTGGGAAATATTAATGTTCATGGCTATCATTCCCTTATACTTCCCTGACTTCAGTGCTTCATGCATAACAGAAATGGAAAAGATCCAACCCACTAATTTAAGTATGTTGCAAAGCACCGAAGATGAAGCACCTATTGAAGATGTTTACAAGGGAGTAGATGAGCTGTAGGACTGCCAGATAATGAAAAACTGGGGTATAGTGGCAGAAGTACTTAGGTTTTGAGAAAATACGCTGTTTGTAACCAAGTCTTGCTCAAAGTCACTTGCAAGAAACAGCAGAAAGAATTGGTCTGGGTGATCTCTCACTCCTTTCTGTCAGACCTGACCTTGGCAGATAATATTACATAAAGGATGAGGGCCAGAGCAATGAGAGAGGCAAAGCAGGAGACTAAGGAGAAATCTTGCCACAGAAAGTTTCAGAGGAAAAGTTTTGTTTCATTTTATTTTTCTTAGAGGTATGAAAATAAAAAAATTGAGGAAAGGGAAATGGGGGGAAAAGGAAAGCAAGCCTCAGCCAGATCCATTCTTTTTAAAGAAAAACATTCTTTATAATTTTTTTAAGATCAAATTTATGGGGCAAATGAAAATATTCAGGTGCAGCTTTATTTGAGGAAATGTGTTGTCTCTAGAAGCAAAAACCCCCCATGTTTCTCAAAGAATAAAAGATAATCACATATTTTGTTGGAGCAATGTGGTAGAAAACAGTGAATGAACAGAGATTTTTAAAAAGGGGCAGGTAAGAGAGGCAGAGACAAAATAAATCTGTAACCAGGACATTTGTGAAGAGAAGCTCTGCCATGCTGAAAATCATATATGTATGTATGTTTCTGGAAACCGTGATACCTGGGAACATGCAAACTCTGAACAGCCTTCAGCAAGAGCTTTGCTGGCAAATTAGCCCCAAGCCTTTCTTACAACAAAATTAAATGGGATATTTGAAGGCTAGAGGTAAAAGGGCATACAGCATATGGCACACTTCAGCTCTTTACTTCAGAAAATAATTATTTCAAATCCTTTATTCCAGAAAATGGACCCTTCATATCCTTCCTTTGGAGCATCTGTGATGACCTAGATGCATTTGCTAATTTCTTTGTAATGGACTAAATGTGTTTATTAGGTTAAGTTAGTTTAACAGGCGGGAAATAAAGGTTATTAAAGTTTGCTGTAGCCAGGAATGAAAATTGCTGTTTTTTCCCCCGCCGCTCTCTCTACGGTGATAAATCCCAGAGAACACATCTCGGTTCCCTCCAGCCTGAGCCATCTACAGATGCATGTTTTCTTTCTATAACCAGCTGTAGCTAATTGCATCAGTGCCGCCTCTACTGCTGCACATGAAAAAGAAACCTGTAATTTATTGCAACAGACCATACTATTCCTGCTGTACATCTTGCTCGTTCTGTCATTCCAGTGAACGGATTTCTCATGGTTAATTGGCAGTTCAGATGTGGAAAACAACCTTCCTTGGAAGAAAGCTTTCAAAACCTCCTCCATATGTTCTGTCCAGATATTGATAAAAGAACAAACAGAAAACATATTGTTTATCTGTAGGACCATGATTTCCCCATCAGCCAAAGAAACACTGAGTCAAACCCATGCCTCATGTATCTTTGCTTCAGCCAACACAAGTACAGCTCTCACCATAACGACCCATTCATTTTATTACTGCTCCAATGGCAACACGGTGCCTTGGAAAACATGCACAGGTGAGGTGCTGCACATTACTGTCAAAATCAGTGGAGCTGTGCCAGTTTATACCAGCAACAGATCTGCTCCAGTCTCTGCCTCGGGGAATTTATGAATCATAATGTAATTCTAAGTAGATCTAGTGGCTGTAAAATTCAATCCTGTCTTTAATAGCAGTGAGGCAGGAGAAGGCGAAAGGTGAGCCCCAGCCTACTTTTGAAAGGGTCATGTCAAGGGCATGGAAAAAGGCCTTTTAATTGTTCTTACAACTCTGGGGAGCGAGACTGTAATGAAAAGCAGTAAAATCTTAATCACAACTGCATTGGTCGAGTTAGGAATCAAATATAGGAGTGAGGAATTAAATATAATTTTGCCTAAACCTGTGGTTTAACAATATGAAGTCCTCAAGGACTCCGCTGGTGCAAAGAGCTCCCTTTCCCTACCTCTTATCAGCACCATTAAAATCTAGGTAGTAATGTTCCTGTTACTAGGCGTGGGGCTATGTTGTGAGCTGGACTGAGGAACTGCTCCTGGTTAAAAAAAGAAAAACAGAAAAAAATAAACTAATTAATAAGCTCACAGTACGCACACTTAATAGCAGAGGTTTGCATTTGCAAAATGACTGCCATTATATAAGAGCGAAGCACTTAGTAATTCCCAGCTATTACCATGCAGTGTTGCTTTTTATTACTGAGGTTCAACCTCTCGTTTGCATCTCGGTGCACATCAAAGAGCCTCCCCGCCCAGGCTGTGCAGCCGGGAGCTTGGCTCGCAGCTCTGCCTCCTTGGCTCGCAGAGGCTGCCTCAGCTCTGCCTCAGCTCTGCCTTCCCAGTGGCCCGGCCACAACTGCTCGCTCCAGCTTAGCAGGTGCAGGGGCTGAAGCCTCAAGTGTTAATTGCTCTATTACGTTAATGTGAAACTAAAAGGATGGAGTGGAAAATCACAGGCATTGTCTTTTCATTTACCCTAATTGACCAAACAACAGTAAAAAAGTGGCCTGAAGAAAGCCTCTTATAATGCATTGGCACTAGTTAGGAATTTTAAGAGGGATTTTTAAAATTCTTTGCATCCCTGTAGTAACATAGGTTCAAAACTGCCGCTGAGAGGGGGTGGTACCATGCAGGTATTTAGCAGCAAAAGGCAGAGATTGCAGCTGTACGACTCAACCCTAGGCAGCAGGGCTGCAGCTGACCACGAAGAAGACCCAGCACTGTGGATGGCCACAGCTGTGCCTAAACCATGATGCTGCTCTCTCTTCATGTGCTGTCTGCATCAAAGAGAGGAGGGAAAACAGACTTCCTAAGGGATGGAGCAAAGTCCGTGGCTTGCCTCATGTCACTGTAGCTTGGAGAATTACACTGCTCTCTGAGCCATCCAAGGACTGCCCTCCAGACCAGAGATAGGTTCTTCCTTTGGACTTGGGTCACCAGAGGGTAGGTCTGCATTTAAATAAAGAATTCAGAAGAATAGATTATTTGGCTTCATTACTGATTTTCTTCCACTGCATATATATTTCTTTTTCCTCTATTAATCTAGGATTAAACCCTCTAAGTTTACTCAGGCAATACCCCATTAGCTTTAACAGAAAAGGGTTTTTTGTGTTTCTTTCAAATAAAGACTGAGGGCAGTTACTTTGGTTTCTGCACTGCATCACTTCACCATGACCTGTTACTCTGCCCACTCTCCAGCCACACAGCTTGGTACAGGAAAAGTGGGGAGAAGGAGACTTTACTTTGTGTCACAGTAAACATTTCAGCTGCATGGGCCTAGAGGAAAAATAAGATATGTGTGAAGCTGTCTGATGGAGTAAAGGGAAGGCAGCATCAGAGATTTGGAGCTTTGGGCTGGGAATGACATTTACAGACAGGATGTGCTTTTGAGTTTGCAGCCCTCAGTTTCAAGGTGGCCTTAGACAAACAAAATTAATCCCATCTAAAGTGATTACATCTCAGCATATACAGCCACTAATGTGGCTCATTAAGTAGACCAACAAAGCAAAAACACCCAAAGAGATGATATACTAATAGAAACTAAGTTAGATGTTCCAATCATGTGTTTTGTGATGTTGTTAAAGTATTTTATGTCCTGGTACCTATCCATGCTTACTGGGTTTTTGTGGCAAGGTTTAGGTAGTGGAGGGACTACAGGGCTGGCTTCTGTGGAACCTGCTGGAAGTTTCCCCTGTTATCTAATAAATCCAACACCAACCATTTCCAAAAATGGATCCACTGCCATCCAAGGCTGATCCCATCAGCAATGGTGGGATAACAGATTCAAGAAAGGGCGAAAACACCTGCACAATTGCAGCTAGAGAGAGGAGTGAGAATATGTGAGAGAAACTGTCCTGGAGATACCAAGGGCACCTGGTGTCCAGCTGTAGCAAATCCACCACACAATTTAATTGTGTGTGCCACAATTAAATAAGCACTTTTGCCATGCAACTTTTGCTCTCCTAAGAAAATGTGAAGAGGATAACACAACTACTATGTTTACAGTCTATAGCATGGCAGAATATCTACTTAGTGCATGCAAATAATCCCTAGGGACAGGCTGTAATTACAGCTCTTTATTTGCAGTAACACATGGCACAGTTTGTTGTTTAACAGATTTCTTTCTTTTAAGGAGGTTTACAACTGGGAAGGGTGAATTCAAAGCTGCAGGTTTAACCAAAACAGAATAGGTTATAGTAGATTCTCAGGTTATGTGAGCAAAAAAACAAATATTAACTGGTGCCAAGTCACCAAACTACCAAGCATTTTGGACTGTTTTCAGGGTGCAGTTGCATTGGTAATATCTTTAGCATTCTGTTCAGAAGAGGAATTTCCCCCACTTTTCTCCTACTTTACCTGTTTGTCCCTGTCCCCATGCTGCTCTTGGCTGTCCTTCTGTTGCCATCTGGCAATGAAAGCGCTGATGCAACTTTCTGGGGGCTGATGCTGTCGGGGGAATCCTAGCAATGTGTTCTCATGGGGTTGTGCAGTCCATACTGGAAATACCTCTGGATATAAGGAGCCTGAATGAGCCAATATTCCAGTGGAGGTCCATGTTCTTACTGATAGCATCAAGATGGATGAGAGAGAAGCATGACCAATGGTACATTTTGGGATGCTGAATTTGTTTCTACATAACCACAAAATTAACGCTTTTCATTTGACCTCATCCTGGCATTCAGCCAATTAATGTGACTGGGAAGTACACGGGTTTCTAAGACAGCCGCTCTCTCAACTGTGCTTTTCAGAAGACTCCTAATTTTGCTGTGTGGATGTAACACAGGATATGTAGGGAGCAGAGAGGGCAGAAGAAAGCTTGTAGGATAAAGCAAGGCCCTGGGCCAGCGTGAGCTGTCGTGTGGGGCTGTGAGAAGGCTGAGTGTGTGTGGCTACATCTGCCTGCAAGTGCCTGGTTGGAGGAGAGACTCAGCTAAAGGCAAGGCAGCTACAGGGGCCCTGTGTGATACTGGGAAGAGAGAGGCTGAGTGGTCCAGCTGCTGGAAGGAGAGGCAGGTTTGTGTTCAGTCCCAGGCTAGGAGCATTTCAGTGCTGTTTGTCTTCAGGCATGGCATCAACCTGTGCAAACTGCAGTACTGTCTTAGATTTGACAGTGCAGCCCCAGAGCCCATTGCTTCCTTTTCACAGGGATGAGCTGGAATGAGCACAAGTGTGCCATGACTTGTGTAAGGGTCCTCCTATATTCACACCAAGGAAGGACTTATGCATCTTTTATCCTTTAAGGAATTCTTTTTTACAATTTGTAAACTAACTGATGTTCTGTAAAGATAGCAAAAATAATGCAAAAAGGTGGCTAAAAGGTTGATGTGACCCAGGGTAAATATGGTGATGATTATGCATGGAATATAAATAACCTATATAAAGGGTACCAATACATAAAATGCATATTTCTCTTTAAGGAGAGATGAAGAAAATATTTACTACCTTATTAAATCAAAAGAAATATGTAATTAAAAAACAATCACTAGCTTCAGAGCTGCAATAAGTCTTTTTATTAGGTATTAATAATTTTACTAGGTACTGGATTGCTGGAGGGCTGGGATCATATGAGTTGGTAATAAACCATCTTGATACATCATGTTCTTTCAGTCTTGCCAATGTGACATTTGCTGTGCAGGCACTAGGAATGTTATACATCTGAAATAAAGCAAGTGAAAATACCCTATTGATCCTGAAGCACTCTTACCAGCCTGAGCAAATTAATACTGAGGGCACTGACTTAAGAAGAAGAAAAGCATTTTGATGTGTATTCATATGACACAAATGTAGCACACAGTAAAATAGACTCCTGGTTAAAAACTAGAGAGGTATGCCTGAAACCTTCTAAATGCAAGAGCAAAAATGCTGTTTTCTCTCTGGGTCACTGTAGCCACTGGTTCTGGGACAATACCTATCAGTGATATCAGTGTCATGTGGCACAGGAAAACTGTTGAGATTTTATGTTAAGCCCTATTTCTGACCAATAAGTGAGTCACAAACCAAAACCAGTTTGATGCTTGATCCAAACATGTTCTGTGCAGCTCATTATTGCTGATGACTCCTGGGAAGAAAAATGACCATTAAGAATTGATCCCACCCCTCCCATCTCCCCCATTTTCTCCAGCCATGAAAACAGATCTGGACATGTGGGCCTTCCCCATTCTGGAAAAAACAGCTCTTGATTTTCAGTGGGATTATGGCTCATGTATCCAAATCTGTTAGCAAGATGACATCAATGAATTTGAAATGTTGTTCTTATGTTAATGCTTCTCTAATTAGCAATGTTTGAAGTAGCTCCGCTAAACTAAGAACATATCCTAACCTCAAGCCAAAACTCAGTCCAACCCCTTTTTTGAAAAAATTCAATTACCATTATTTTCTTTGTCAACATCATCTTCCAGAGCACAGCCCACAACTCCCAAGAAAGAAGACAAATAGTCTATAAGCGACTTCCCTTTAACATAAAATAATCACATATAAATTAAGCCCTCAAAATATTTCTGCAAACATTTTCACCTGTGACTCAATAGTTTCAGGGACATTTTCAGCTTCTATAACTGCCTTACAAATATCCCAATGCAATGAACAATACTAAAAAGCAAATGAGTTCAACAACAACTCCTGTACCTCCAAATCAATTTTTATCTGTGGGAGGACTGTAAGAAGAAACAGCAGCAGTGACTTAAAAGAACCAAAAAACTGCAGTTTGGACTTTCCATTACAGCAGCAGTTGTGGAGGTGAGAAAGCCTAGAAATGGTCTCTCTTGGGCTTGTTCATATAGACATGTTTACTTTCAAGCTGATGTATTTCAATATCTGTTCTGTTAGTGCATATTTCCAGAAGTATACTCATAATCTTTTTAAGGTTAGCAACAAAACCTCTCTCAGAAAGGTTGAGATGCAGAATAGACATAATAGCTGAGTTTTTACTATAGTGCATCAAGCAGGAACCTACACATATGCAAAGTTACAAAGCTAAGCAAATCTACCCAGCAGAAGGGTAAGAAAGTGACAATCTGTCTGCTGTGCTGTCACAGAAAGCTGCCTTTTGATGGCAGTAGCTAAAGGTTATATGAATTATAGACAGGTTGATGTACACTTCTTCTCCCCTTTGCTGTGGCATGCTAAACACTCTTCCAGTAGTTCAACTTTAATAGAAGCGATAAGTGTTTTAGAATAATTTTGTCCTGTAGACTTAATTTGTTTTCTTGCATATTTTAAGAACTGTGTGTTTATTCTCTTTGCATCTATTGTTTTTACAGAGGATGCCTTGTGTCTTACTCTTTGTTTTTCTTCAGAAATTTGACATAGATGTGGCAGTATTGATCAGTGACAAAAATAAAGCAGTGAAGTATGTTCTAGAGAAAGTGACCCACCATCCATTCTGTGATATTTGCATAATAGGAAGTTTTTTATCCTAAAGCATGGATTGCCAGTACTCATGAATCAGCTTGATTCTGTGTCATTTTACAAAGAGCACCAGTTCCCTGTGAGCCCATCTTATTATTAATAATGCTTTTTTGACCTAGATAGGGTTTTGATTCTATTCTAAGTGAATATTCAAATCAGGTATATATAGAAATGGACATCTTAAGCAATTAGTCACTTAGCCAGGTTACAAAGCCATGTGTGAATGCATATGAAGATGAACTCTGCAAGTAACAAAACCACTTGTCTAATTATATGACAATCACTGTGGCAAACCATATACAATTGCTCAAGCCACTACATATGGCTTTTTCTGTAAAAAGAAATACAAAAGAAAATGTATTTGTGACACTGTCTTTCACACTATTATGTTATGCTGCATAAGCATTCATTTGTTGGCTAAGTGTTAACTTAAATCTCTTCTCATCTTAGGTTGATTTTAGCCATTACTTATTTTAACATTAAGACTCACAGCATATTACTAATGTAAAAAAATACTAAAACAGTTAGGCCAGAGGAAGGGTTATTTTCCAAAATAATACGAAGTAATTTTCTTTTACTTTTATAATTCTGGAGTTCATTACAATCCTTTCTCACAGAACTGTAGTAGGTCTTCACTAGAGCCCAGATTTGAAAAACATATGTCTTAAAATTTATCTGCTAGGGAACAGGCAGATGAGTTACTACTTCTACCACAGCCTGTGATCCTACTGATTATACACATGCCTTAGCTGGATTGTTCAGAGAGAAAAAAGACCTTAAGATTTGCCTACAAAGGGCAAGCATGGGAACCCAGAAAAAAGTACCTTCACTCTCAGATGAGCACTCTTCATCTGATCTATTTTTGCTGCCTACTACAAGAGGAGCTGTACTCTAAGTTTGCCTGTGCCCTGACTGATAAGGTCTCCTGGACAAATAGTTCACCTGTAGGAGCCCACACTGCAGACATCTGCAGATGGTCAGACAAAGCTGCCTCTGAATTAACAATTCACAAGCATTATGGTAAGAGTTTTGAGTCTGAAGTCACACACAATTGGATCACCTTGTCTGGAGTGCAAGAAAAGACAGAGCTGGGCTTTTGTGCTCTCTGCTGTGTAACCCAGGGATTAAGGAAAGAAGCTGAAGACATTCTGCAGTTTTATCACTCTTATGCTCTCTTTTTGTCATTATTATGATAGTCTTAGTTCCTTACTGAGGCAACTACGTGAAAAATAATATTTACTGGCCATTGCATGAAACTTGCAAATATTACTGGAACCTTTATGATACTAAATGTGTGCAGCTAATTTGACTCGTCACTGTGAAGATGTGGAGACAATTATTCAGGTAGAATGTGGAGAACATCTTCTTCACATTCTGATATGTATACATACAACTAAACCCACATAGCAACAAAATCTACTGGTAGACTCAGTCACACCACAAGCTATCACTTAATCTCAAATAAATTGTAGAATTTAACAGAATAATTCCTGATGTGGAGGGAATCACTTTTTACAAGAAATCACTATTTTTCTTACTTATTATTTAGCCATTATTTATCATACCACATGTCAGAAAGAATAACAGAAAAGTTACATAGTTCTTTTCCTGTGTGTTGACAAGTGAAAAGTTTCAGAGGTTCTCTCCAGTCATGGTTCATATTTAAGCATCCACAGAATTTCTTTCTTGAGGATCAGAGACATGCCCTTGATAAACAGGAACAAATAAACAAACTGAGTCGCATGTAATTGGAAACAAGGGTTATGATCCTCACTTAAAACTGATTAAAATTTGCAAACCCTAATTCCATATCCTAATCCTGCTTTCTGCAGGGTGATTTCTTTTTCTTCCAAGTCATCACATCAATTTAATAATTTTAAAAACTACTGCTGTTAAGGAGAGTGAAATGTTTAAATAGTATGTGTAAGTCCTTTACTCCTGGGTAATGATTGAAAGCCATTTCAGGGTGAAAACCTGTCTGCCCATGGGAAGTAGTGAATGGATTCTATATTTTGCTTTGCTCCTGCTTGTGGCTTTTGCTTTACCTGTTCAACAGTCTTTATGTCAACCCTGGAGTTTCCTCACTTTCACCATTCTGATTCCCAGCCCCATCCTGCTGGGGGTGGAGGGGTGGTGGTGAGCAAGCAGCTGTGCAGCATTTAGCTGCCTCCCAGGGTCCAGTCACAGCAGACAGGCATGGCCATGGGCAAATGAGACTTGAGCATATTGCAAGATGTTGCTAGCCAAGAGAGGATGTGATCAAGACACAGGAGTGTGCCTTGGAACCACCATTAAATAGATTCCAGTGGTGTTCTTATGCAGACCCTTCTTCAGTACTGGCTTGTCAGAAACTCATCAGAAACTTACCAGAAAATTAACTCATGCTACCTGAGACCAAGGACTTGTTACAAGCATGCACTTGCAGCTGTAAGTGCAAGCACCCTTAGAACAGTTTTTCCTTTTACTTTTTCCTTTTCTAATATGTAATGGGCAAGGACAATTATAGCAAGCAGTAACTAAAGTAACTAAGGCCAGGAAAAATGCCAGTAAACATTAGTTGACTGTAGCAATTCTGCTACATGACTGCTTTGAGGCTTAAGGATTTGGTTTTGTCCTTTGTTGAAATTAAATCAGGAATGTTCTATCAGTTGTGTGCTCTGATGGGATGAATGTGTGACTTTAATAGTTGGGTGGTGCAGGGACAAGACAGGCATGTGGCAGACCCAGGCACAGCTTCCTGCTCTACCTGATTCTACCCTGATTTTCCATTCTACATCAGGGATTTGAACCTGCTTCTTCCACACACTCACTCAGCACCAGAGTCAACCAGCTCTGGAGTATTTCCTTTGCATCTTCTCTCTCTTACTGTAAAACTGGACAGCTCAGTGCAAATATTTTGAGAGCTATGAGGAAGCTTTTGTATTAGATTCTGTGCCTCTACAGCCTACAGTATAAATGGTGATCTCATAATTATTGCAATTCAGGAACATGCTAAGGTTGGCAAAGGCATCTTATCATCCCTGGGGAAGAGGAGGTGATAGGGCAAGGCAGGAGGAGCCAGGAGCAGTGATGGATCTTATCCCAGCAGGAGCACAGCCATGTAAGCAGAACTGTAAATCACCACTGGACTCATAAGAACTGCCAAGCTGATAAGGGAACTCCCTACTCTCTGATATCTCACAGAATGACATTTCTGCCCACCAGATAACACAGAACTCCTTGGTGGGATTTTCTATCTCATCTGTGAGCCTAAGTGTCTAAATAAGCCCCGGTGTCAGGTAGGTGTCAAAATGGCAGTGGGAATTTTCAACAGCCTATGAAATCATTTCAATCACTTCAAACTATTCAAGATCCTCCAAAAAAGGAGCTTTTCCAGCAGAGCTGGAGAACACAGAGCATCCAGGCAGCACAAGTGATTCTGGCCATCTCTTTTCTCTGGCTTGGATGGAATTTCCTCACGCTCATGAAACTGCGTGTGTGTTTTTACCCATTGTCCTGTACAATTGCACCTACCTCTAAGTACACTCCTTTTATCAGCACTGGTGGTTTTCTTTGCCATTTATTTGCTGTCACTGAGATGGCTGCAGTGTGGTGTGTTGGTCTCTAGGGGCTTAGGTGAATTAACATCTGAGGATTTTATCTGAGTTTCTGTACGTTGACAGGAAATGTCACGAGAAATAAAGTCACAAGATTACACTTCCTTCATGTTATTGTAGTTTGAAATGGTTGTGACTGTGGCCAGATGTCTGCAACTTTCTGTAAGACTGAACCACACCTGATGAAGGTGACAATCACACTGCTGTGTTAGAAAGTTAACTGGAAATTAGGATGATCAGCATGAGTCATGTCAGTTCTGCACATTTATTTGGTTCTCTTATTTGGTGCATCAGCTTCTCGCACATTTATTTGGTTCTCTTAATTTGGTGCATCAGCTTCTCAAAAGACATTCCAAGATAGTGTACAACTGCAAAGATGACTAAGTGCATTCTGCATGCTGCTGAGGGCTCTTTAGCTCCCAGTGATGGCAGTCATTATTGGGCAAGCACAGTACTTTTCCAAATTTGGCTATAAATCTACGGTGGCAAGCTGGCAGAGGGGCTCTTCCCCTTTGATACAACAGCAGGAAATACAGAACAGAAACTGCCTTTCCACCTCTTAGCTCCCATTAGGAATAACCCCTCTAATAACTTCTTGTCTGTATTTTTGTTGCTGACCCTTTAAATCAGGCAAGAAACTTCACACCTGGGTGGCCATTTCATAAACAGCAGACACTTGCTCCATGTTTTTCCACTGGAAATCATCTGATCCCAGTATTCTTTTACTTCTGTCCAGGGATATGGCCTGCATTCTTGCTACCTTCTTGTACAGATGGAAGGCAAAATTAATAGCATGTGTTTTTCTCAAGGCAAGAAAGCAAGCAAGAAAAGGAGGAAAACGTAATCTTGCTTAATTTGCAGCTGGATTCCATCCTGTATTTTAAAGTCTGGATCCCGTGGTCTTCAGAGAAGTTACAATGATGTATGTCACTGATGTATGAGAATTCAGATCACTATAATTATTATTATTTCTTCTAACTTACTTGAACTTTCCACATTTACTAGATATTTAAACTTTTCTCTTCTTTTACTTTGCAGCAAGCTCCAGAACTTGCTAAATTAAGGTGTCTGTGCAAAGCTATAATGGATTTAGGGAGAGGTTATGGATGCCTTACCCTAGATTTTGTAGCTTTAGCCCAGTTTCTTTTGGCACATATAATAGAGGACCAAAACAGGGTGAACCAGAATAAAAGTGGTGTTTGCAGCAGATTTTGTCATCTGCACCTCTAACACACTTCAGTTCCTTGGAAATTTATAAGGCAGGAAAATTAGTTTCAAATAAGCCTTCTGAACTTCTAGGGGAAAACAAATGATTTTTTTTCCCCCCTGAATTGTGACAGAATATCATAAAATCAGACTGGAATATCTATTCATGACCCATTAAAATAATGTCTGTTCAGAAAAGAAAAGGCACTGGCCACAGTCTAACTTGCCAATGCAAGTGGAATGTTTGCACAGGGCAGCTTGCATATACCATACTGACTTCTCTGAACCACCTGAAGACTTATTCCAGACTGGGTCAGTAGAGTCTGTGTGAATCCAGCTCCACTTGGACTCAGTGAACTGCAGAGATTAGTCAGAGTTACAGTCTCTCTGAAGAACCACCGGCCAGATTGGATGATCTTTCCCAAAGAAAGTTCCCACAGGTCAGCTTTGGGATTCATGCAGCACTGACAGTCCATAACACAAGGTAAAGAAAGCCTTGCCACCTGCAAAAAGCATACTCAGCCTCACTTCCAAGTGTGCCATTCTGTGTCCAAGTCTGCCAGGAATTGCTGTGCCAGGTGTAAGCAGTGAGCTGGTGTCCGTCAGGTGTGCACCCCTCATGGCACATGAAGGTGCAGAAGGGTTTGGGTTGGAAGGGACCTGCAAAGATCCATCTGATCCAAACCTCATTTCCACACTGACTAAACAGACTTCTAATACACAGTTCTGCTTTTCTCTGTTGAAACTGTGATGCAAAGCATACTAATCATCTCACACATAGAGCCACTGGAGGAAAAAGGTTTTCCATGGAAAGCGGTAACTGGATATCTTAATAGTCTTGGGTTTCAGAAGCTATTCAACCATAAAACTAGCACTATATAGCTGCACAGTCTTTTCAGTGAGAAGTCAGCTTCACTAGCTAAAACAAGCCACTAAACACTCTTTGTTCATTCTTTACAAACTTGCAAGTGTACATGTGATTAACAGAATATCTTTGGAGTAAATGTGCCTGACTTTTATGATAAGAACTCATATAGGTGACATGTTCAGCTTTGTGAACCAAGCTGATTAGCACTCAGCAGTAAGTAGACAAGCAAAGAAAATACAGTAAAACAACATGAATGAATCAGTATGAAGAAACTCAATGGTTGCCTAAGATATGTGACCTGAATGGCCAACAACAAAGGGATGTATGGGGTACCTCATAAAACCATGCTGCAGTGTTTGTTGTTTTACTGCTTTCAGGATGGATTTCTAGGATTGGATAGTAAACCACTGCCTAACAACTGTTTTCTCCTTCATCATGTAGAAATAGATCTTACTGGTCTATGCAGCACAGGGAAATGCATCTGGAGAGTGCTTACACAAGGGAATACTGATGTCTCCCACATAAAGTTAAAAGATAGCTGGGCCTGGGGGCAGTCACCTTGGAAGCTTAATTCTGCAATCCCTTTGAGTGACCAGCTCTACAGTGAATAAAGTCTATGTACAGCTCATACATAAAAATTCAAGTAGAAATATTTGATGTGGGAGGTTGTAAGAGATAATGACACTTCTCACTTTTCATTTTGAAAAAGCCTAAAGTTTTGTCCACTGAAGTGAGTAGGTAGCTCAGTTTCGGACAGAATACCAAATATTTGGCTGCTAAGATTTCTTGTATCTGCACCAACCTAGAATAGACTTTGCTCTGAAGAATAAAAGAATAAATCTTCCTCCATTCAAAGTGTCAGAGTATTGGTGAGGTGTGAATCCAGCATGTAAGAGAGCCAATAAGCATGTTGGCAGATCTCACTCCTATTTTGCTGCTAGCATTCATTCAATGCCAACACTATTTTACAGAAGATGTTGAAATGGCTACCTACCTTTTCAAAGATTTTTAAAAGTAGGCATGTGATGGTTATGTTCATATCAGTCTTAAAATACTGACATGAGGTTACCCTGAGAGAAAAGTGTGCAGATGTAAAATCCTGAAAAGGAGACTTACAACCTTCCTTCCCTCTGGTAAAGAAATCTAAACTGAGATGAGCCTGCCCCTGTAAAAAAGAAAAAAAAGAAAAAACACAAAAAAACCCCCTCTTGCTGGCAGAAGCTGTGGATAGAGATGATTTCAGACAGTGATGGCACCAGCTCACGTGTTGCAGAGGCAAGCCAGCACTGTCCTCGGGAAAACATGGTCCAATGAATGAGGATTCAGGAGGAAATCTCATTTCTCCTTTTCCTTTGTACCAGGCCAGGACCTCAGCCAGTTAAATGCATGATACACAATGAAAGAAGGTTGCTCTGGTTGGTGCATAAAAATAAGGAGCCTTATTACTGACTTTTATTTTTGGACTTAAAATTTTGTAATACAGTGTTTTTTCTAAGATCAACATATTAACTTCAGTAGAAACAATAGCAAGAAGGGGAACAATAAATCAGTTTGAACATTCAGTAACCCAGGCTACAAAAAGAATAAAAAACCTTAATCAGTGACAATTACCTATTAAAACACATTCTCTATATTCTGTTCTCTTAAAAACCTTGCAAGAAAGCCCCCCAAAAACTGCGTGATGTGCTGGCACGTCTGTTTCTGTAAATGCTGTTTTGTTTTCTCAGCCCCAACTTTGCCAGTGGGAAGTGACAATTCCCCAAGGGAAAGTTAGCGTGCACTGGGACGTGCCAGAAGATGGGTGAGTAAAACCTCTGTGCCTGTCCACTACGTATGTGTGTAAGTCATTGCTTTTCTGGAGCTCCAGACAGTTTGCACAACCTCCTCTTTGGTGGTTTTATTTTCTTAATAAAAACTTACTTGGAACAAGCACAACATTTTAATTGGGGACTGGATAACATTAGAAACAGAATGCAGAGATAGGAGGGTAGCAGTCAACCTTGCCCTCTGAGCATCTCCTTTCCTGCCTGCCTCCCTTCCCTTCATCACGGGTACTTCAGCTACCGAGAAATTACTGTATGACCTGAAAGTATTATGTTATCTTTTCAGATGATATGTTATTAATAGTGTCTTGGTGGGAGGCAGCATCCTTATGCCCAGAGATAATTGTTAAACTTTTCAAATGCTCTTTGGGCCACATTTTGGGCAAAGCTTTTCCAATGACAAGTGTAAAGTGATTTATAACAAAGCTCTCAATCCAGTCAAACCAAATAAAAATTGAGCCATTACATGAAAAAAATTCTCTGCAAATCTTGTTATTTTCCTTTTTTCTCTCTCAGAAGTGATGGTTATTAAATACTCATACAGTATCCACCAGTTTTATCTAACTCCTAGATAAACAAGGTCGTGTTTGTGGACGAATTTAAGTGCCTGGAATGCTGCCTGGAAATACCTCTCCTTAGCAGCAAATATTGTGTAACACAGAAAGTGTGGTCTTCATTCATGCTAGAGAATGCTGTGAATAGAGACCTATAGCAGACCTGAAAAAGAAATGCTGGCTGCTTTAGGAGGGGTAAATCCTGACTATGCCAATAGGCTGTGCTGGGACAGATTTCTCAGCGCATTAGTCCAAGCTTGTGGAATCGTCTCTTGCAGAATTTTGGCTCCCCGAGGTGTTTGTACCTCTGCTCTTAGTGCAAGCAATCTTCTTTAACCCAGTTGTTAATGCTAAAATCACACTGAAGAAGATATAAATACATATTCTAAACTACCACAATTTCCCCCTGGGAGGAGAAAGGACTTAACATGACAGATATTAGTCATCTTGCTTACATAACTATTAGAAGGTGGTCTGATGTCATAGTGATGGGTATCACATAAAAATAGAATACGAAGTCTGAAAACTGTCAAAACATATTTAGACTTTTTTTGACCTACATTTTGTCTTACATATTATTTTTGACCTACTGTTACAGGCAGGATTATCAACACCATGGTATTTGAACACCTCCCAAGAATGGGAGAGTGTGGAGAATCCTGTAGCAACCTGTTAACAGGAGTACTTTATTCCCAACTGACAGATGGAGAACCAGAAAGACAGAGAGGTTATCTGGCCCTCACAAATTCACAAAGTACATCTGTCACAGGCTTGGGAGAAAGCTCAGTGCTTAATTTCTTGCTTGGTGGGAAACATGACAGCTTAAGCATAGTCTTCACGACATCCATTCTTGCTCTCTTGTTAAATCTCTGTATTCCTCTTTCCATCATTCAGCATGTTCTCATTTAACTGACTGTACCATTTCTTTCTCTGCTTCCAAGCACCCTCCCAAATATAATAAGAGCTGGTTTTCACTAGAGCCCATTTCATGTAAGTTTTTTCCTTACTAAGCTGTTCTTCTTTATTTGAAAGGAGGAGCAGACCACCAAAGGGTGTTCACACCTATCACAGTCCCTGCAAGACTGTTCTAATCTACCCCTGTGGTTCAGATTTTCCAAAAGTTTAAATGGTTCTTAGTGGATCATTTTATAATGTTTTACCCATTCATTTTCTACTGTTTTCACTCAGCAAATTGCTAGAAGAAACTAGTAGATCACTGTCATTCAGTATCAGTACTCTCTTGAACTGATTATTTATCAAAACAGCAGTTTGAAAATTGTTATAGATTCAATCTTCATCACGCAGAAGTCAGTTAATGGAACTTTAATTAGTGGTTTTCCTAAAGAGCTGCACAGGAAAGAGAAAAGATTAAAGCTGAAGGAGATTCCCAGTAAATAAGGCTATTCTTAAACATCATCAAGTGGGGAAGATGCTCCAAGCCTCCATAAGAAAAGATTCTTCAGGTCAGAGACACAGATGCAGAACTGGGCTGATGCAGAAGAACCAACTATGAGGTTCAACTGTTTCTGATGTGAGCTGTTTCCATAGAGGGCCTGAGCTACTGGAAACACCTAACAAGCTGTTAGGTGCCTTAAGAAAGTGCATGATCTTGACTGCTTTCTGTTTGAGGATTTTGCATCTAATTTGAAGAGAAGTGATGATTTTGTGGAATTCATAACTTTGTTGACTTTGTCTTTTTGGTTTTTTTTTGTTGGTTTGTTTTTTGGTTGTCTTTTTTGTTGTGGGGTTTTTTTTTGTTTTGTTTTTGTTAAAGCTTTTCAAGCAGATTTACTTGGGTGTACACATATAAAAGTGCACTATTCAATATTGACATTTGAAGGTTTATGAGGCTCATCTGGAACTAGCTATATAAATCACAGGGATTCCTTTCTGTTCCCACACTGTTTTAGTACTACTCTTATAAACAAAACAAAACAAAAAATTTATTTTCAGGTCTAAGAAAATATCTCTTATTTAAATAAATGAGAAAATGTTTTATTTTTAGGGGAAAAAATGAACTAAATTTTTTCACTTCTTTTTCATCTGGACATTTTTTCACTGCACAGATTAGGAATTAGAAGAAAAAAAATGGTTTTGAAAGAATTATTGACTGAGTAAATACATAATTCATAGTTCTGATTTTGTGGCTACTTTAGTGCAGGGAATGACCTTGATTTTCTCTTAAAATACCTAGCAGCCTTCCTCTTCTCTGCGATGATAAATCTGTAATTTCCACTGATTGATACGCCAGGCTATAAACTCATTACTAACTTGCTGTGAAGACACATAGAAATAACATCTGACCACTCAAATGTTTGAAGGGAACACAAGACATAAAAATACAGGTGGAGGGACTGGATTTTTCCCCACAGTTATACAAGACACACTGCTAGTTTTATTGTGAATCCAAATCCCAGAGCCGTGTTGTTGTCTGTGTTTTTAAACAATTTACATTTGCATCTTTCATTGATGCAGTGGAAAGCCAGAAAGTGTGGAGGGAGTGCACCCTGATGGCTCAGGAATCAGAAAACAAATAAAAGAGCATAAGGTTTTCTTGAAGCCATTCCCTAGATTTCCCTGACTCATGCTTTTTTAACATTTGGGAGTGACTGTAATGTCATCTCATCAAATTGTTTTGCTCCTAACAATGCGTAAGTCAGAACTTCAGGAGACAGTAATGAAATGAACTACATCCAAAAAATCCAGACAGTTGTGCAACTGCAAACCAGTGACCTGTTTGAATCTGTCTTATCTTAAATATATCATGGAATGTCGAGTCTCTGAGGTATTCTCCATCCTTTAATAATTTCATTGACAGTCATTCCTCTGCCCGTTTATGAGCACAAGAAAAAATAGGAATTAGTGAATCACTGGCACATGATTTTTACATGGGAAAAAAAACAAGTTGTTGCCCAGTGCATTCTTTTTTTCCCATAAAGAAAAAAACATTGGGAAATGTGAACGTGTGGGTGCTGCCCACAAAAATGCAGTGTATTATCCCTCATTCTCCACTGTGTTCTTTCTGAACACTTGAGAAGGTAATAAAAAGCCCTACCACTTAAATTTTGCAGTGTATCGCATTATACATTTTAGTAATAAAATCTAAGTACACTTAAATATACATACATCTCTTTAACTAATACATTTTATTGTTGCACTTAGCTCTGCAGCTGTTAACAGCTTTAAGCAGGAGCTTTTCATGTTGTTGCTGGCATCTGAGGTTTCTTTCCATTGAATGCTACTCCCCTAAGCCACTTTATTTACATCAAAGGCAGGTGAATTATTTAAGGATTACAATGAAACATCCCGTAGTTGCGATTGTTAATTTTCCTCAGATTAGTGCTTTGGCACTAATTAATGTAGCTGCTGTAATATAACTTGACAGTGAATGCTAGCCAGCAATACACCATTGACCTGCAAACCTACAGAGGTCAAAACCAGATGCTCCATGCAATTGAAAAGCCTCACATGATATCTTGCTCTTTCCCTGGAAAGAGGAGAAGAGGAAGGAAAATAGACAATTTTTGGTGGAATAGAATCACAAGTCAGTGATTCATTAAGTCCTGTTCTATCTCATGCTCATAAATGGAGAAATGACTCTCTGTGAAATGCTATCTTCATAAGTTTCCTTGTCAAGTGATAATTCAAGTCAATATTAAGTCCAACAAGTTCCTCTCTGTCAAAATTTCCAAGGAACTGTTCTTTCCAGTGTGAAAAATGACAGTCTATACAATTGAAAAAGAACTCTATTTTTTAAGAATCAGTATCACGAGTTGGGCATCGTCTGCATTTCTCAATCTCAACCTGCACTAGCAAGTAGTTTTTACGTTTCAGTCCTTTAAAAGCACTGAAAAAAAATTAAAAAGTGACATTCCAGCAGCATGTAGAACTTCAGATTTTTTCAGGAAATCTTTTCCCTCGAATATTTTGACTGCTCCATTCGCAAACAGTGTCCATGACCAATTAAACCAGCCTCACAAGAGATGCTGACATCCAAATCCGTGCTGGTAGCAGGGTCACAATTTGCATACCCCTGTATGAAGCCAGTTGTGTGGTCATTTTAGAAAGTCCTGCGGTGAAATTCATCCCATGACTTTACCCTGTGCAAAAACTTCACGTCACCTAAATCCCATTGCATTTTTAATGAGTTATGTGTGGCGCACAGGCAGCCTAAGCCTCTGCTGAGGGCTCTCTGAAGTGTTTGTTGTGGATCTCATTAGAGCTGCCTCCTGCGTCAGAGGAGTGCAAGGTGCTGTTTTTGGGGCACTTGTTGCCACCCCGTTGGAAGCCTGGGCTCGTGAGTGTAAAACGTGCTAGCTGGCTTTGTGGTAGGGTTTATAAGGTAGGGCTGTGCAAAACCCACCACCTGCAATTTGCATAGGCTTTGGAAAACAGACCTGGCGTGCCCACTTTGGGACATCCCCTGCCCTGCTTGTGCTTTGGGTTTCAGCATTGTGTGAACCTGAGAAGTCAAAGTGAAACTGGCCATAGCCGTGCACACATCACGCTGTGCCGCGGGCAGTGACGCTGTTGCTGCCACCCAAACCAAAGAGACTCCAATCCCAGCCATCCCAGGGGAGTCCTGCAGGATCCATTCCCATTCTTTGCCAGGAAGAGGCTTTGGCCAGGGGCAGGGCTCTAACTCACAGGTCCCACTGCACCACGCACTCACACGCACAGCCCATGTGCTTTGCAGCATTCCCCGCTTGTACGTGCCTGAGTTGTTTCAAAATGTGTGAGGGAAGACAATGGGTAAAGAAAACGTTTGCTAGGGTCTTTTTTCTGATCCATTACAAATATCAAGGATTTCTTGTTCAGGGATAAAACCAAGGTGAATTTACCAGCTCTGTGGTCTGAAGAATTTTTGCAGTTCAGCTAAATAGAGATACTTTTCATTTTTTGGAAGGGTCAGTTTCAGTTCATATCAATGAGCCTGAATGCTTTAAACTAAACTTAAGCTAATTTACAACTTCATCAAGTTTAAAAAGCAATGAGATGCCTTACACTTAAACTAGTATTGAACTGAGAGTTTCTACTAAAGATATAAATATGTGTATAACACATAAATATGTGTATAAGACATAAATATGTGTATAAGACAGACACAGGCACTGAGGAAGGTAGGTATCATCATAAAAATCCAGTGAATATTAAGTGAACAAGAGAAAAACTCATTTAAATGAAAGTAAACTTACTGCATTTGGTTTAAAATGTTGCAAATTTTCTAGCAAAACAGCAGAGCACCTATTCTGTTTTGCAGTTTTGTAAGAAATAAATGAGGACTGCTAACAAATGAAAGCAAATGAATAAAAAACTCAAATATTTGTTATATAAATCCACACAATTCTGATGTTTTCACACAGTAATAATTTATTACTCTAAATAGAGATTCCAAGTTTACAGATGATACAGATAATCATTAAAATTCCTCTACTGCTGCTTCAGATTTTTCTTACTCAAGTCCTTCACCAATTGTCGTCACTACTTTTGTTTCTGTCTTGCCCGTTTAGAAAAAGGCAGAAAATGAAAATTTCACTAGTAGAGAAGAAAAACAACTTTTCCCCTACTGTTAAATCAGGATATTCTGTAACTGCAAAGCAAGTCAACTTGAATAGCTACAGTAACTATTTCTATTTGAGAGGACCACAACCCACAGTTGTAAGAAACAGATACTGAATTTCTAGTAAATAGATGTGTAGTTACTCTGAATTTTCGTTCTGTAAACACCAGATGTGAGATTTAGCTCTTTGACTGAATATTCCCTGGTTTTGTAGATGTGAGTATTTAAGAGTTGCCTTTCAAATCAAGACAGAATTATTCATCCTGCTGAATCATTTAAACCAGCTAAAGAAACCTGACCCATTAACCCTCACCTGCAAGATACAACAAATATTACCTTCTCAAAATTCTGCCTTGTCAAAACTTTTCACAAGTTATCTCATTTACTGCTGTGTGCTCAATGGAAACAAGTCCAAATTCTTTTGATCCCTAGCACCTTATCTAAAGAAATGACATTACCTGCTTGCATTTCACCCAGCTGTTAGTGACTAAGCAAACATCTTTGCTTCTTTAGCTGATCACATAACTTTGGGGTCCTGAAAGCAACTCTTGCTGTATTTGCTCTTTTCAGATTGTTCTCAACTAGATCTTTTAGAGGACAATCACATCTCAGGCCTGATGTCAGGTGGAATGAGGACACTGTTGATCACAAGAGGCATACAGACTTCTCCCTGGAATCTTGTGGGGACACACACATGCACTCACACACAGAAGGATAAGAGAACACACAGAGTTTGCTCCTTGGGAGCTCCCATTTTTTTTCAAATTGCCAGGAAATCAAGGAGGGAAACAGCCTGTAATTTTCAACCAACCAGGCAAGAAGCAAGAGAAAGATGTTTAAGGGGTAGGAATTTGGTGCAAGATGAAGTCAATCTCAAAAGACAGTCCAAGAATTAGGGGAAACCTTGCCTTGACATTAATATGTAAATCTGGTGCAGAACAATCAGTGAGTTTGCCATAGAATCATGGAATCATTAAGGATAGAAATTTAAAATCAAGTCCAACCACCACCACTGTTGGTGGGTATCAATGTGATAATACAACTCGAATCCCAGCCTATGATGCTATACAAAGGAAGACAAGGTTGTAGTTTGGAGGGAAAACCTTTACATGCCTGTGATTGTATGACTACCACCATTTCACATTATGGGATACCACCTTTTCAGCCCATGTTAATGAGAGAACTAAAACCCAGTGAATTTGCAGGTGATATAACCCTGTCCATCTCCTGACCTTTCTGCCTGATTGCACAGGCTGGTTTTGAACATGCAGAGAGAATCTTTGTCATGTGATTGCCACTCAGACACTGTCTCTGTAATTTAGATTATGAAAGGCTTGTGGTGACTTTCAGGTTTTGTCATCAATAGCATGTTTTTTGCGTGGGTGGTGTGGATGTGCCAAGTCCAGCACATCATGATGAGAGTACTATTTCAGGTACTCTCCTATAGCAACTCTGTGGTGCTTAATTAAGCCACAGGTTAATCCACTAGGAAGGATAATTAGACTGTATCTGTAATGCAGTGTCCCAAGTCCATCAAAATTGATAAGTTAACAGGTGGAGAAGTCCCCTACATGGAAGCCTGACCTTGTGGGGAAAAGTAGGAGGTAAGCTATCCCTGGCACTCCTGCCACAAGGGGCAGGCTCCTCTCAGAGCCTCACGGAAGAGTTAGTGCATGTAAAGCCCTGCTTGTTCTGGTCATGTGCTGCCAGGATTTTAACACTCTCCTGAACCTTTATCTCCAGGAAATGGTCACCCATGGGCCTAAACAGTGACTGGCATAAGTCCTCTGCAGACTTACAAAAGACACCTCTCCATTCTACCCTTCCTGCCACTGACTGGGCTGTCCAGGCTGCTCCACGTGGAGGTCTCTGGGTGTTTGTGTGAGAGCGCTGAGATGGTCGTGCTTTGCATACATCACTGAAATCTTGGCTGGCTTTCCTACTCTCTATTCTTCTTCCCCCAATTTCCAGTGCTTACTTTAATTTATAGTGATAGAATGTGCTTCTGTGATTGGGCAGTGAGGATCAGTCAAATCAGATGGGAGAACTGTACATCATTAATTAAAGTAGAGGGTAGAAATTCAATGTCATAATAAACCTGAGCCAGAAAATCACCTTTTTTCCTCTGGAGAGGTAGCATATCACAGGACAGAACTGCAAAGCCCTGCTTCTGTCTTTGAATGTCCATCAACTGTCAACTGTGTGTGACAAAGTAGAAAAGAGTAGTAGTATGACTCAGTTTCCTGCAAGTACAAACTTAATGATGGTACACAGCGCAGCCCAGAGAAATGGGAGGTGGTGAAATGCTCCACTCTTGACCCTGATGGGCAGTGCTCAGGATGTTGGTCCGTGCTCTTCAAACAAAAACAACCTCCAGTTTGTTCTATAAAATGAGGAACGCAGCACAGAAAACTGGGTCTGTGCCACAGAAAGTCCAGTGATAGCGGTGACTAAGAATTTTATACTGTGTTGAGTAATCCTGCTCTGCAGGGCGATGCAGGAGAAGGAACAATTTAGCACAGTGTATAGTCAGATTTATAGAAAGTCAGCTTCATGGAAACTGCCACCAGAGCGGTACTGGCGGCTTTGCATTGTGCGAGCTCTGAAGAAAAGCAAAACAATGCTGGGAAACAGATTGATTTTGTTCTCAGCTACTCTGCGTTGATTAAACTTTTATTAAGACATGTTGTCTTGCTCTGGCAGCAGCTTGAAAATTACTTCCTAAAATTCTGATCACCTAGGACTTGCTTCTTTTCCCATTCCGAGTGGTTTTTTTTTAAGTCAGCATAGAGTTAATTGGTACAACAAAGCTTTTGGGGCTTAGAAGGTTCAGGAACAGACTGCCCACGTGCAAACTGAAGACAGAGTTGTTATGCTCTTTCTTTCCAGTGCAGCTGCATGCAAGGAGTGGGGAAATGTGTAATCACTACCAGTTTCTTGGCAGTTACTCTTGTAAGTTAAAAAGATAATTGCTGTGTTGGGCCATGCGTTCCTTGTAGCTCGTGCATACAGCTCTCATCAAATGCATGTAGATGTGCCTGGAAGGAGTGAGGGCAGTGCAGGATCATCCTTACACTTTCTCAGAAGCAGAGAAGGGAGACAAAATCATGCTTTTACCTTTAGAACCTGAAAATCTCCCTTCTTCCCCCACAGCTGACAGCTGTGTTGTGTTTCCAGGTGCAGCTGTGCTAGAAGCTTGGGTTTACACCTATGGGCTTTCTGAAAAGCAGAGGACTGGTGAGGAATCAGTTCTGCAAAAGTCTAGTTAAGAAGACATTACATACCAAGATCACATAGACTTGAGAGAAGGTTTTTTTAGGCCATTCTGGCTATTTCGATAGTGGAATGTGCTTTTTAGAAATAAAGTGGGTAATATCTTTTATTACACAAACTGGGGAAAACCAGACAAACTTCAAGGCAGACCAGTTCTTCCTTAGATACAAACTAGCATATTCATAAAATCTGGTTTATCATATGGCTGGCTGTGTTTAGGTCTCCTTTGTTTCATTTTTTCCACTAGCACTTTCTGTGCATCTGAGTGCCTGCAGTGATGCAAATTTTACGATCTTTTAACACACACGAACTAACACATTCTGCACCATTCTCAATTCTACATTTTAAAGGAAATGACTTCATAATTCATCTCAGAAAAATAAAATTGCAAGGCAGAAAAACAGCTATTGAGTTCTAGTTCATCCATTAAGAAAAAAAAAGGGCACAGTATTGCAAATACTGTCCTTTTATCATGTGGACATGTATACTTACAATACACACTGTGGCTTCTATGTTATTTGCAAAATATACTGCAAGTAACATCTTTAAAATTCAGAAATGTAGTGTGTTTGGAAAATAATTCTAGATAAATATATTTTTGTAAAATATTTAAATACAATATATGTACAAACATGAAAGTATATGCTATAGGAAAATACTGATTCTACCTATGTTGTAAAATTAATTACAGCTCAGTATTTTCAGATAGTGGCATACAGTCTTACGGATTTCCAACAGCACTGTTGTTATTCACTTCAACCATGATAATGTCATGTGGCTCCAGTTAATATGAGAGCCTGTAATTAAAAATTACAATGGTAAATGCTATAACTACACAGTAAGAGACTTGTCTTGAAAATCCTAAACAGCTGGCGGGAGTGGATTTAACACAATTTACGCTAATAATTGTTGAAGAGCTTGCATGCATAGGCCGGAGCTGTGGTCAAACCTCACTTTCAGGTCTGGAGCTTAATCGTCGGTATCTGCCGCGTGACAGCAAACAATCTGTATTTCACCCTGCACTTCACATCTTATCACACTCTCAGGCCATGCATGTAGCAGATGTTATTTTCAGGGCTTAAACCCATTTTCGAACTTACATGGCATGCAGACTGAAAATGCCCCTGGTTGCATTTTGTTGTGCCATTTTGACGAGCAACATAAGGTTTATTGTAAGTTCTGCCAGTGTGATCTGGCAGGAGGGTCCTAATGAATTTTTGTGTGAATCTGTGACTGAAAAATTGCCATCTGACAGCTGAATTTTTTACTGACCTCTGGCTCATATCAGTTTCAAATGCACACTTGTAGAAACATGTCCTCAACATACTTTTGAAAATGTGTGAAAATAATTGATGAAATACTAATTTTCTTTTCACTTTGGCTGCTATTCATAGCAGTCTGCAGGATCTTAAATTTGTAAATGTGTGGAAAAACAGAAGGCTTTTAAATTAAGGAAAAACTTCTTCTTTGCACTGGCTGAGTACAGCAAACAACCTCATTTAGTTTACCCTAATATGTACTTATTTTTGCTGGTTCATTTTCTGTAACCTATAGATCTCCCTGGTCTGATACCTCATATATTCACATGACTACCATTGCCAGTAAAACTGAGAGACCAGAAATGAGCAGTAGGGTGAGGGGAAAGAGGGGACGGCTGGTAGACATTATTTACGTGAATTAAACTGTTTGTGCACTGTATCTACATCCAGATATCAAATATGCTGACATGGGTTAACCCTTTGTCATCTGAAGTTTCTGGAGACACCCTGGCTTTCAGCATACTAAAAGGGCCCTGGATGAATGAAACTTTATTTTGAATCAAAGTAATTTTTCAGAGTTAGCATCTTGCAATTTCTGGTCTCAAAAGGAATCAGATTAGCAAGCAAGCAGACCTTGACCCAGTGCAAACTGCACTGCTTCTTCAGTTTGCATGTCTAGGAGGGACCAGCTCTCAGCATGAAAGAACAGCTCAGTCCCAGTTCCCATCAAACCCTTGACCTCTCTGTGAGACTGCCAACATGGATACCAGTTATGGAAGTAATTTAGTGTGCAAACAAGTATTTACCAGGAATTAAACTGAGACCACCAAACACATTTCACAGTGGAGACCAAACAGTCATCAGGCTGAGGCAATTTTAGGTCACTACCAACTTGGGCCTGATTCAAGAAAGCAACCTCAGATAAAAGTCTCTACATCCCATCATCCAAATCCCTGAGGCATTCAGTCCCTAAGTTCCTTTTCTGCTATAAACATAATTCCTGCATGCGATAAGAAGTTTCACTGTACATTCAGTAATCCAGGAAAAGATTAGAAACAGAAAGGGGGAAAAAAAGGCATTTGAAACATTTTGCAGAGACAGAGAAAGTGCTGTGTTCGTGTGAAGAAGTGGGAAGAAGCTCCAGCACTCCTCTCTAACTCAAGAGTGGTTAATTGTTCTGTGGGGGAAGCAGGGATCTATCCTCCAAGAGCTCATTGCTGACATAAGGCACTTTGTAACTCCCACTATGCTCTCTTAATAACATTCTGACATTAACTTAATATTGATCTTTATGTGTCTGTTCATCTTTAAATAATTCACTTCTGCTTTTCTTCTGTCTTCATCTTTTTGTTCCTTCTGTTAATCCAAAAAGCGGGTGGATGAATTACGTCCTCACAGAGAGTTGAAACTCCATGATAATGAGCAAGTACTTTTAGGAGAGCACTTTGTGGCACACGGATGCAGCTGTTAGGAGGAGCACAGCAATGAAGAATGTAAGTTTGTCTGTAAAGCAACACATCCTGAATTGCTAGTGGAAAAGCAATGAGTATATTTGCTATATATTTGCATAGCATGTTTCAGCTTTCACAGGAAGCTGGTTTCTTTTACTCACCTTTTCACACTCACAAATGAAAACTCTTCTTCCCTTCCCCACCCTGAATATTTGCTTTATAGACAAGGAGACAGTGACCAGGCAGCATTACAAAACTCCCTGCAGGAATGGCAGGAATGGCACACAGAACACAGTGGTGCATTCCTACACACCATTCAGGACCAGTGTGTAGCCCATCCTATGGATGTAATCAAACGTGCCAGCAGTCAGATATATTAAAAAGATTACTTACCTGATTTAGAGCCTGTAGATAGCACATGCCAGCATTTCATTCTAGCATTTCATCCTCTCATTGCTGCTGGAGAAAGTAGCACTGCTGCTACTGTGCAATTGATAGAAAATCTGCTCTTAGTCAAATCTGCCTCCCTATCTATTTTACCTCTGAGGCCTGAATTGTCAGGAACTATCCCCCATGGCATGGCTCATTTCTTTATATACAGTTATTACTGGTAATAAGCTGGCTCATCTCTAGAGGAGACTTTAAAACAAGAGAAGTTCCCTAGCTGGTTTAACCCATGTCTAAAGCAGAAAGTACAATAAAGATGTTTAATTATTATGTATGGTAATAGTCAAATCCAGCTCTCTAGTAGTGGTTTTTCATTCAGTAAAAGTTAATGTTTATAAAGGAAATGTGTACATTACATGATTCAGAGCGGTGAGACAGAAGTCTGAGTCTGAACCCAAGTATGGTCATTATAAAACAGAAAGAACTAAGGCTTTGGATTTTTAATATTCTTTAATGTGAGCTTCAAAATACAGAGTACATTGAGTACATTGAGAGAGATAAGTTGGAATTCTGATTATTATGTAAATCCAAAACTGGAGTTGGAATCCCAAGTTCAAATTCAGGCCCATTTTTGCTGTTGCACTGAGATAATAAGGAGAATTTGATTAGGTCATATTTTGCGTTATTTAATCCAGAAGAAGGTGCTTAGTGACTAATGACTGCAAGTGACTTGCTAGCTCACAGTAAGAGGTTTTTATTCAGCTCCTCTTCTGGCATCAGACATAGTATTTCACCAACCAGAGAAATGTCCAGCATGTAAGACTAATGAGGAAACAAGCCATACATGCAGATGGTTGTTGCCCACGGAAGTGGGGAGAAGTATTTGGCTGTCCCTCAGTAGAATGAGGTCAGACTGGGAAAAAAAAAAAGAGACTAAGTGGACTTACAGACAACAGCAATACAATCTTGGTATTAAATTTTGTGATGTTGCAACAGAGGATGATCATGGTGATATGACATGTTCTTTCTGAAAGAAAGCAAGCCCTGGAGTGCTCATGTTCTGCCAGAGCTATTCTGTTCACAGTAGTTACCTCTAAACTTTTTTTTTCACAATGAAGTCATAAAATAGACCATCTTGCATAAAACAATTTAGAAATTCTCTTCCTTCCTAGAAAATGCCTCTTGCCATTCTTGTAACTTGAATAAGTCACTGAAAGCACTTTTTTAAACAGCACTTCCTTCCATTTGCTTGCTCATTTGTGGTTGAAGTATATTTATTCACTTTGTAGCTCTCATCCTGCCAAGGAGCAAACATGCAACACAGGCCTCTAAAATAAATGACAGAGCTACAAAAGGCAATTTCTGTTATCCCCCTGTAAATCTGGAGAGGGGCCCAGATACACAAGTTGTTTCGTCTCTGGGCTCCTTGTTAGATGACCTCAATGGGCAGCAAGGCACCTGAACTGGAGTGAGTCTCCTAAACCTCTTGGATATGTCCTCCACTAATAAATAGAGACTCTCACTAAATTAAATAAGAATAATAAAAAATTCAGAACCTCAATTAAGTGAGTTACAAGATATTTCATTTTTGTCAGTATTTTCAGTGTAGAATAGAGGGACAAGCAACCAGAAAGACTGAGTGTGATCTCCATGTATAGCCACAAGGCCAAGGATTTAGGTTTTCAGAGACAAGAAATGATTTTCTATGACAAGCAAATATTCTTCAAACAAAAGAGATTGAAACTTTTAGTTGGCAAAAAAATTTTAATGGAAAATTTCTCACTTGCCAGAACTTACCTTTTTTGATATGGAATTGCAAATGTTACAACAGCTCCGTTTTCTGAGATTAGCATCCCAAATTTTGGAGTAGCAAAAGGTTTCACAAGCACCCTAGGGGCATGAACTGCTTGTGGCAGTGGGAATATTTTCCATCACGTGTCTTACCTTTCCCTAAGGATATTCAGTGGCAGTGCTGAAGTTGATGCGCCCAAGTGTTTCTGTCCTGCTATGGCTGCCAGATGTAGGCTGCAGTGAGTGAAGCTAAACTCTACAACCATGCACAGCAGGTTCTGCCTCTGGGGAATGGCCAGCTCCAAGTGATGGCTTGGCCTGAACACGCCTGTGGTGACAGAGTTCACCTGGAGGAGTGTTCTGCTGCCCCACACCCGTAATGTGTGGCATGTAACGCCCTCGGCCCTTTCTATCTGGCGGCATCACTCTCTGGTGAACAAAGAGCACACATACCTCTGTGCCAGGCAGGAAAGACTATGACAAGGCATTTCCACCTTGAACTTCTGAGGAAATCTCCTTTGCAATGGTCAGTTTTGTCATGTACACAACACTCATCCTTCAAGGGGTGATGAAGTGCAAGACCCAGCATCTGGTAAGAGGCCATCATTGGAAGATCACAAGGTGATCAAAAAACACCAGTTAAAAATTACAAGGCCGTCTCTTCAGCAATGCAGACAGCAATCTATTTGGTTTAGGTTGTGTTTCATTGACTTTCCCACCGGCAGGTTTTCTTGTCCTTCCAACACTTCCTGCCATACCAACAGGCAGAGTCACCTTTAGGCTTGGAAGAGGTGGTTAGCATGGGAGGAACATTGGCCTGAGGAGAGACAAGAACAATATCTGTGTCCTTTGATAAACGCCCAGGAAGAAAAGGGAAGGCTGTGCTTTGTGTGCTTGCCCAGGCACACTGCCAAGGGTATGCAGGTCAGCTCTGATTAAGAGAAAGTTGAATGGATCAGTAGGCCTGGGCCCAGAAATGCGACCCTACCAGGGCCGCTTTTGCAAGAATGAGAAAACGTATAGAAATGTGGGCAGGAATTTGTTGCTGAGATGTGGTAATAGTGTCAGGTTGATGAGAAGCCCATGAGGAATGCTGTCCTTGCCCAGGAAGGAACAGTCTGTACTCTGATTACAATAATAACAGAAAGATCAGCATCCAGCATGTAAGCGGATGTTTCAGAAGTTGCAACCCCATCACATGCACCCAAACAAATCCAAATCCCAAAACCCAGCCCCTTCTACAACACAGAACTTGGCACAGAGTGACAGGAATGCCCATAGTTAGAATGGTACAAGGGCCTTTGTTTTTGCCTTGTCCCTATGCTTTCATCTTCTCCTTTTCTAACTACTCCTTCCAGCAGGTGTTATGCCAGTTCTCTGTGTACTCCACATCTCTTTACCTCTTAAGATCATTATAGTAACTCAGTTTTTGCTGTCACATACTAGAGCTCCTTTTATGAGCTCCTCACCAAACTGAGCTATTTTAATGAACCAGAACAGGTTTAGTCCTTCATAATTACACACCGCTTCCCCATTCTGAGCGGTAGCCAAGCCTCTATGCTGTGTTGCTCCTTATCACAGTGAGATTAAAAATAGTTTTATAACAATATGTAAAGTGTTGCTTAATCCTGTTCTTCCCACATTAAAAGCAGATGTTCAGACAGACTGAATCAGATTCAGCAAATTTATTAATTTAGATGCACAAGAGCTTCACAAGTTCTGACTTAAGTCTGAGTTTAAGTAGGACAAGCAATATTTTCAGATTTAAGAAACTACTGTTTAAGTATAAAATGAACCTTCTTTTTTGGGTTTATAGTGGTGGCCTCGATGTTCAGATCAGATACCAGTGAAATCAGTGGAAAATCTGATGGATAAAGAAGCCTTCGGACCCATTTTAGGGCATCTCTTCCAGTCTGAAGACTATTCATGTAAAGAAGCACAATTCATTGTAGTAACAGGACTTACTATAAATAATTCTTAAAAAATTAATAAATTAAGGCTTTAAAAGTGTTAAAAGTCAGAGAAAAAAAAAAGTTCCAACTATTCATGAGGTTTTAGATAACCTTTGTTTCCCCTGCCTTTCACTGCTGCTCCCTGAACTCTAAATCAAGAGACTCTTAAGAGTCAGGAAGCCAGACAGACTTCCAAAATATGTGGTGACGCTCAGGGGCCTGTGAACCGGAAACAGACATTTACTGTCTTCTTTCCCAACCCAATTGGCTCCAAATATCTGTAGCTAATGTTCTGGGATTTTGGGCCGCAGCCAGAAGACCTAACCTGAGAGATTGGGAGCTCAGGAATCATGGAGGTCATGAATCGTTTCATGTCCACCCACTTCTCTTGCAGGGAGCATTTACAACACCGGCACTTTCACAACAGGAGAGAGAGAAAAAAAAAGAGGATGTTTTTAATCCATTAGACTGCTGCTGATTCAGTAGTAACAAACATGAGTCTGTTTCCTTGATTGTTCTGTACACAGCAAACATTTGTGTAATGTGTCAGTTAAGTTTGTGTGTTGTAAGGATCTCTCATTGAAGTGTATTTGCATCCATAACCGATGCACGAAAATGTGCCTTTGTGTGCATTCTGCGTGCCTGCAAGAGCGAGAAAGAGGGCAAGAACTTAATTCCTAAGACCCTTAGTCATCCTCTGATCTTTATTTCTGAGGGTGATCAAAGTACCAGCTTTAGAGAAGATGATTTCTCACTGCTAGGCTAAAGATATCAATGTCAGAAGATAGTACAGTTCCCCACAGCCTGCTAGGAATGAACACTATAAAAGTTTGGGATGTTTGCAGACAGTGAGAGGGGAGAGAGTTGCTGCTGTTGCTGCTGCTTTTGCTGTGCCTCTTGCTGTGTTACAGACATCTTGACTGGCCTCACTGATTTAACGATGAGTGTTTGTTGGCCTGCGAAACGCAAACACATTGTAAGACTGTTTGTACGCTAGCTAAACTTTTGCAGATAGTTTACATGCTAGAATGAATTCTTTGCACACATTGATCTGTATCCACAATGTGTATCTTCCTCTCTCAGTGCAGACTTTCTCTTGCTTTTCTTTCACCTTAATGTTGCGAAACACATCAGTGTTGCCTAACTTTTGATCATATGAGTAGCATAAGGTCATTTACATGAGAGCTTGGCTACTTTACAGTTCGTTGTTAAACTGCAACTGTGTTCAGAAACAAAATAGAGAGGACAATTGTACAGTAAGGTCAACATTTTGTTCTTAAGAGTTCTTATGTTTTAGTGTTAGCCTGATATTGTTTTGGGAAGAACTAAATAAGACCAACACTAAGTACTTAATTCAAAATAAGACATTCCAGATCAAAGAGAAATCATTTTCTTGCCCTCTCCCAAAAATCCCATCACTCATTTTTTTTCAGCTCAGTCATGTCCTGAAACATTTATCATTTACACAGCAGTATCCTATAGACTCACAGGAGATGAGACACTTAGGGAGTTTGCTGAATTTTGACTTAAATTTGTCAGTATTGTGTATATATA
>VZRX01012524.1:399578-426993 GCA_013398075.1 Notiomystis cincta
TATATATATATATATATATCTCCAGACAATATGGAGGAGAAGCCATACTTGAAAGTTCAAACTGAAATACATGTGACAGCCAATACTGTATCATTACAGTGAATCAATGTGAAATTGGGAGTGACCAGATACAAAATGAAAGACAAGAGAAAAACAGCTGCTAATTTTTCTTGCTACTTTGGTAAAGAAGTTTCTTTTTCACCTCCTCTATTATTTAATAAAACCTGGTCCACATTTAGAGTGATGATCTATTTCAGTTTCAAGCAAGACCATAGGTCCAGAATTAATGACTTAGATTACTTCTAACTGAAGGGTTTTTATGTTAAATCTGACTGTGTCTTTTTTCAATTCCTGGCTACTCTGTTTTGCTTCAGTTCTTTGAGTCAGGTGAAGTAGGAATGTAGCTCTGAATCCAGATTCACAGATTTAATACCAGCCTACCTGTATTTTGACATTTTCTGAAGTTACCACACCCACTTAAAAAAAAACCTAAAAAACCGAAAATAAAACCCACAAAGAGTGAAATTTTAACCCTGCTGAAGTTGATGCTCAAACTCTCACAGATTTTGATGGACCCTGAACTTAATTTAAAATATTTATGCCCTGGCAATCAACCAAAAACGTCTTCCCAGTAGCTTGAGAAACCATGTCCCCCTCTATCTCTGTCCTTCTGTCGATGTTTTGCCCAGTAATGCATCTCAGCCAGACATAGCGTGCGACCTCTGTTAATGTTTCTCACTCCTGCCAGTCATCCACTGGTGGCTGCAGTTTCCATTGCCTCCTCCCACAAACAATTTCTGCCTTCCTTCCCCCTATGGCATTTCCTGTGCCAGAAATGGACACATCAGATCCAGTCTTCTCTTCCAAATCTCTCCACAGGACTTCTCTTCTTTGGTCTGCTGTCTCCTGAAATTAATTTTATGCCCTCATTTAGAATATTGCTCATAAAATTTAATTACTGAAACATCTTCATGAATAAACAAAAAAAAAATCGTTAAAAATGCAGTAAAGAAGTTTCAGGTTAGACACCAGGGAAAAATAGTAATCTGGAAAACGCTGACATATCTCATAAATATTTGGGAGGCATTTTCTACTTCCAGATGTCATTGACTGTGCTGAGAGAGCTCTGGGCTGAGCTTTATGTTTCAAAATGAACCTCAGTCCCAAAAAATAAGGGGGGAGGCACATGCAAAGTCTGAAGAGGGGACAACATTTTCCCATCTGTGCCAACTCACAGACCCCCACGGGAGGGAATGTGCTGTGTGCCCTGAAGATGTGCAGGAGTGTCATGCTGCCATTGTGTCCCTGGGAGAATGAGGGTCTCCCAGGAGCACCATCAATTCTGCACACATGCATTTCTTCAAAACCCTGCTGACCTTCAGGCAACACTTATGGTATATTTCCTAGACATTTTTAGGATTGGCACAGAGGGTTCATGGAAGGTGTATGAATTTGGGAGACCGGTAACCAGCTGAGACAGGAATTTCCACGCAGCCCTGCAATCCTGTGACTTTTTGTAACTTACGCACTGCCTGTCTCTAGCCAGCTGGACAACAGTCCTGGCTCCTTGGCACTTATGGCACATTTTTCCAGTAAGCTCTAATAAAATGCTTCCTATCATCCCATTTCATTGGAATGAGGAGAGTTCCCACAGAAAGTGTGCAAACTTGGCAAAACACAATAGATTCAATGTTATCCCAGCACAGCGAACACGAAATAAATGTTCCTTATCATGGGATAATCAAAGGGCTCTTCAGATGACTCTGACACTCCTTTTAGGTACTGTGGGATAATATGTTGGGTGCCAGATTGCCACATTTATCCTTAGTTCTCCTCTGAACTGAAAACAAGGATAAAACTTCAGTGACACTGTCCTTTAGACATGGCTTCGCAATGTGCTTCATGTCTAGACTGCTGTAAAATCGGGAGGATTTTGTTTGAATGACTTGTTTATACCATTCCCATAATAAATAGCCTGAGTCTTTCTAGTTGTATTAAAACCACATTGGAGCAAATTCTATGCCTCATTACGCCACTGCAAGTCTACCATCAGCTATCAGTAGTTTCTGCTTCAGACCAGAGTTTGTTTTGCTATGTTTGTAGCCATTGCACTGAGAAGTATGACACCATCATGCTATGTACATTCAAGCATTAAGGGGTATAAAGCTGGAGGCTTTTAAACTGAGGGAATTAAATCAGCTTTTGTGTCCCATACTTTATTTGGAATAGAGGTGATGCACAGGACATGCAGAAAATTAGAAGATTCAGCAACCAGTGCCTGGTCCAAAGGAGAGCTAAATGAAGTGTCATTCTCCAAAACTGATGTGGTTGAGACTTCAGCCTAAGGAGAAGCAGGCCTTCCAGAAGACCTGTGTCACCCTGAGGAAGATGGATGATTCATTGGAGAAAACTGATTCTTGGATGGGAGAGTAGATGGAGGTCCTGGTTACAAAAGTCGCAGGCCAAAAAGATACAAAGAGTTGGTGGCTGAGTGTGAAGGAGCTGAGAGATTATTCAGCCTCATTGCCCCAGCCTGCTTTAAGCAGACAGACAGCTTCTACTTTAATATTTATTTCCATGTGGGGGAATTTTCCCTACAACTTCATAGCTGTAGGGTCTCTATGTGTATTCATAGCTGTGGGGTCTCTATGCCCTTGTGCATTCATGTCAGGCCCTGTTCATGAGAGAGCTCTGAGAGAGCTTCTGCTTTGTACAAGCAGATGGTGACAAGAATTTAGCTCTAAATCGCTACCTTTCACAGGCTGAGGCCAAAATCTCAACATTTTTCTTTCCCTGCACCTACATCAAGTTCCTTTGGAGCTGACTCCAATACCTGAGGCTGTCCTGGGCTGACAGGTTTCTGTATCATGAGGGTCATCCCCAGGGCTCCAGAGGGGGTACTGGGGAGGGATTACCTTCATACATAAAGTTTGGTGCCAGTATCACCCATGAAGTTGTGGCTGTGGGCTTCCAGCAGCTGCTGTCACCCCAGCTTTGCCCTCAGCTGCAGTGAACAGCTGCAAAAACTGCAGAGAATGAGGAGTAAACAAGGCTGAGGAAGACAACTAGTTTGAGAAGCTGCTTCAAATAGGGACTTTCCCTGAGCTTCGAAAACAGAGTTTACTGAGATTGACAAGCATGCACTCTGGGTTGAGGAAAGAAAGCTCTGTCAGTGGCAAAATATTGTATTCCAGATGCAAGATATGAACCATCACTGCAGAAGGTGAAGATGACACAGGCCACCTTCCAGGAAATCTACAGGAAGCACAGCACCACACTGCAAAGGCAAAGCAGAAGGGGCAGTACAGTAACAGAAAAACTCTCTTATCTCTTCAAAATCAGGAAGCTGTCACCACCTTGCCTCCTGCTAACCAGGTCAGGTTGAGTAGGTTGCCTGTGGAGCCATGAGGATCAAAGCATACCAAGGGAGGACTCCGGTCCATGGGAACACTTGCAGGAGCAGCAGCCACGAGGGCACTGTCTCGAACATGGAATGGTGCAGGCACTGGGTAGGAGCCCAGTGCTGCCTGTCCCAGACTCAAACTCAACATGCTGGCTGTGTGCCATGGGGTGCAGTGACTGTGTTGCTGCCCCTAAGGAACTCTGGCACATCTACCAATATGCCAAATTGAGCATGAGAGTGCATAGGAAGCCCACCTGCATGGTTTCAGTCAGGTTTTTCTCTCAGTGAGAGCCTGGTAACTAACTTTTAAGTGTTCACATGGAGCAGTTTTCCTAAATGGTCCTCTTCTAGTCAGTCACTGAAATGGGAGTTGATAGAAAAATCTGCCATTCCTCCAGTGCTGTTCTCCATCACCCAGCTCAGGCATTTCAGGGGAGACCATGTGTTTGTGGGTAAATCACCTTCGCTTTTACTGCTTGTCTGTGCCTTGAAGAAGCTAGAGGTGCTTCTAGCTGGTACGCCAAGCTGAAGGGATGGCCTGCCTGGGTGGCAGGGAGGAGTGTGCTCAGTCACAGGACTAGTGTCCTGCTCCATTCCAGTGACCATGCTCCTATAAAGGCACCCACCTTTGGCTTTGCATGTGAGAGTATGAGTCAGAAAGCTGATATGAGCTGGAGAATTAAAAAAAATCTGCCCTTGCAGGTGCACCATTGTAATCTCTGTACAACCAGAGAGTGCCAAACAGCACAGCATTTAGCACAGACATCCATCTGGAGCCATGTAGGATGCCTCAGATCTTTTAATCATGGGATCTACAGCAAGTGTGTTTCCAAATGAAGCATGCTGTAATGTTTCAGTGAGGATATTAAGAACATGGGAAAGGGTGAAATTTTATACTGAAAGAGAAGATTGTTTAATGATAGTAAAGGCCTGAGAGCAGATTACAACCTTGAGAGTATCTGGTATATAACAGAGACACCCAAGGTTTTTTGTATCCACATATGGATACTCCAGGGCATTTTCTCTCTGCCAGATTTTGCATATCTGATTTATACACCAACATGACAATTCTATTTCCCTAAACTCTCTTTACCAGTAACAGAGAGACAGACAGGTTCTAGAACAATTTATGGCATGAGTTTGCCTTGGATATGATGTGGTATCTCCAAACTCTAGATGAAGCCTTTTGCCTCATAAATTAGGGACTTGAGTCAATGTCTAAATTTACATACTGTAAATAAGCGCCTCTAGTCCATTTCAAACCCATTTCATGGATTTCACTGGAACTACTCTATATTTACATCACTGTTTGTGAGATCTGAATTTGACATAGTTCTCATCTTCACTCTGGCACCTCTCTGTCTTGATCAGGAGGTGCTGGTGGGTTTGGGTTTTGTTTTACTGTCAGTGCACTCATTTGCTAGTTTTCGGTTTGAATGGATGTGAGCATTGGCTTCTTGAGATATCTGAGAAGCTTCTCCATCAGTGGGGGCAGCCTCAGCACACTGCACTCTGCTTTCACTTCCCATCCGTCGGCACAGCAGCACCCAGGAGCAATTATATCAATTTATCACATCACATCACATTCACCGAGGCAACTGCACAGCAGTTACACTAATCCTGAAATCCCCTCAGAGGCATAAATGGGTTTAAAGCACATTTATGCCGTGCTATCTGGCTATATTTATATAGTCTGTTTAATTCTCCCAGTCTGCTCACAGGAGCAATAGACACATTAGAGGGAGGAGGGAAATTTGAGCACAGCTGAAGTAAGATGTGACTTCTCATGCACACACACCTCTGCTACAAGCTCAGCCAAGCCAGGTTGGTTGGGCTGAGATCAAAACCACGTTCCCCCCATGGTGGTTATGCCCAATGAAAGGCCAAGGCCACGCTGCAGGTGAGGAAAGCTTGGCTCTGTGTGTGGTGAAGCTGGAAGCCTCAGAGGAGTTTGGTCTGTCACAGGAATGCTCTTGTGCCAGACAGCTGTCCTGTGTGAAGGCAAGGCTGTATTGCTTCTTATCATTCACCATCAGGAGGCAAAAATGTGGCTCTGCTGGCTGGAAATGGGTACCTGGGGACCCAGGGTCCTGGGTGGGAGCAGCACTCACTGAGGCTCTGAGTTCAACCAGCAACCACCAAGTCATGGCCTGAATCCTCAGCTGTCAGAGGAGGAAAGATGAGAACTGCCATGCTGCTGATGCCCCTTTAGTCTCCAGCTGTTGGAGATGCATCTGTATAATCACGGGATTTAGGCAGGTGAGTGCCCCCAGGTTTTCTGCAGCTCCATACTGGCATTATTCATACATAATACATGGAGATGTTTCATAGTTCTGCACTCTTTCTGCCCTCCTCCCTCATATTTATGTAAAATCTCCTGAAAATTAATAGATTCAGAGATCAATGGCCTGTCTGGAGCAGATGAAAACAGTGATGGATATTCAACTGACCTCAGAGAGACAAGCCTGAGTATCCCCAGATCCTCCTCCATGAGAACCAATACTGCAAGTGTCAGCTGATACTGCAATTTAGTCTCAAGCACTGATCACAGAACAATCAGGAGTTGTTAATAAGGACATCTATTTCAAATAAAGTAAAGATTTTGAACACAAACTGAGGTGAATTCTGTGAGTATATTAGAGTGTGGACCAATGTTCCTCTCAATGGAGCTGACTTAAACTTAGGAAAACTGGATGACCTCAAATTTTCTCAAAGAATTTGCTGGTTAAATACAGATGTCAGAACTTATAGCGTTGGTTGTCTGGTGGACTTTTGCAATAAGATGTGAATTCATCCAGGAAAAAAACATCCTGTTTTTCTTAAAATAATTCTTAGTCTGCAATGCAGTGTATGCCAAGTAATCAGCAAGTTTTATGGTAAGCTTGAAAACCCATAGTAGTGCAGGAAGTCTGCTCTTTTGTGGACAGTGCCATTATTATCACACTGCAAATCATTACACTGCAGACACTTGCAAAAATCAGCAAGAAATTATGAGTAAGACACTGAATGAAATCTGGGAGGCTTGGCATTTCCTCCCAGTTCAGCCACAGGCTTTCTATGTGACCCAAAAAATATTATTTATCTTTTTATTACAACAGTTTTCCCTCAGTAAAATGAAGATAACAAGCTTTCCTTTCTTTCCAACTGTTTTTTGTCTTTCTTTTCTATTTATATTGGAAATTTCTTTAAACTGAGAGTATTTCTAACTGCATATTCATCACAAGCTCTAGCAACCACAGTAGACACAGCAAAATGATGAAACAAATAAGAAGAGGATTAAAAAAATGGGATGACTGTAAACAAGGAAGAATACAAAACTGTCATAGCTTTAAAACACAAAACTAGAGAGAGACAGTGAAAGAGAGGTAAGGGAACCAAAAGGGAAGCATGAGTACAACAAATTGAAGAAACAAAAGACAAAAATAACAGACAGAAAAAGAAAAATATCATCTGGGCAAACTTCCAAAATCAGAAAAACAGTGTGATGATGAAGCATTAAGGTGAGTAAGACAAAGACCCAAAACTCTGAAGACTAGAAAAGGAGGGAAGGCAGAAATACTGTGTTAAAATATTTTTAGTATGGCCTTGGATTGTGCTAAAATCCCAATAATAAGGGAGAAAGTTGAGTAGAGATTGTCCTTTTGCTTTGAGTCCCCTCTTGCATTCTCTGAATATCTAGAACATGAGTGATTCTGTGCTAGTTTGGGTAGTGTAGGGTTGGGAATAATCTGGGAATATAGGCTTGAGCTCTTATGGTGCACTTGGAAAAAACACACAAAATCATGCTCAGAGCAGTCAAATGAAGGAGTGTTGGGATGTCAGCATTGCCTGGGGGAAGAACAATTTCTTGTAGATCCCTGGAAATCAGAAGTGCTTTCCAGGAAGCCAAAACCTGTCCATTGAAAAGGAACACAATAATGCATGAATGGTAAGCAAATATGATTCACTTTCAGACATTTAGTCTTGGGTCATGGAGGAGTGCATTCACTCTGTCTTTTCTATGACCCAAAATATGATGGTCTTGTTGCAACATAACAGAAAGTCTTGTGTGTGACCTTTCCCAGGAGGTTTCAAACAAATTAGACATATTCCTCTGATAACAAAATCCAGTCCAGATATAAAGGCCAGATATTTTTAAAACTCAAATAATGTTACTCTTGTGATTTTGCTCTTGGAGCCTCGGCCTTTCTCTCTTGAAGATTGGTAAAAGGGAGCAAAACTATTTGGCAGGAGTGTGTATATGAAAGAGTGAGGGGGATGGAGTAAGACCAAGACTGCTTAACATCAAGGAGGCATCTAGAATAGCTAAGGAAATCTCTGATCCCATGTTCCCATCTCTTATTTTATATCAGAAGCTTTGTATTCCAGATACCTAGGGCTTGGAGCTATGTCTTACATAGATGTCCTTTCCTAGAAAAGTTACAGCTTTCTGAGGAAGGAAGCAGTCACACTGGAGTACTTCTATTCTCACGTACCACAACATAGAAATACAGTAACAGTTAAATCAGTTTTCAACCTCATTTATATTGCAGCTACAATTAGGATAAATTGATGTAACTGAGGTTTCAGTCATTCTCTTCTGCTTAAACAAATTTTCAGTGATTTAAGCAGACTGGTTTTAAGTCAATCTAATTGCACCTCTACCAGTTCTTGGCATAAACAAGTCCGTGGTGACGACAGGAGTGAATCTCCTTCTCACTTACGCCACTAAGAAGCACTACTGCAGTAAAGAGCTGCTCACTCCTGAGTCAGTGGAGTCACTCCTCCGTACTGGAGGAATAATCCATGAAGCTGAAGTTGCAGTTGAAGGCCAAGATGTTCCACTAGAGGCTCTGGAGAGATGTGATATTCCACAGAAATGCTGGGAAATGGCCATACAACAAAGGCTTCTGCTCCATTGAAAAGGCTAAATCCAGCATGGATGTCTGAGGTACAGCTCTGCCTCACTTCCGTATAGCAAATATTTAGAGTTGGTGCCAAGCTGTCTCTTCTTAAATGCAGCTTCCCCTTGAGAGGTATTTTACTTATTTTTCCTCATGCTTCATATTTTAGGAGTGAATCACTGACATCCAGCAAAGTACAATTTTTACTAGCATTGCCTTCACCTCAGATTATCGTCTCAGGTCCACGTGCTTAAGCAGGCACAAACAGTCTTCTAGGAGACAATTTTAGACTCTAAACCCATCAGACAATAATCTGATGAGTTGTGCAAATAAAAGATATTAACACACAGATAAATAACGTGGATACACATTCTCATTATTGCTGACTGGCTGTTTTTGTTTCAGGCTGCAACCCAAAATGTACAAGGAAGAACTGTGCTTTAAGGACAATAAACAGTTTGGTAATCCACTGACATCAACTTTCAGACTGATAAACCTTCAAATTACTGGTCTTCTCTACATGCTAGGAAGATGGAGAAATGACCAAGGATGTGGTTATATGCCTCCTGAAGACTAGGGGACGTGTACTCAGATTCAGCCACAGATCATTTTGCATGAGACAAGTGCTTATAAATCACCATAGACCAGACAGGGACAGCATTTATGAAAAACATAAAGTTAGGCAAATATTGAGTTTTCAGTGAGCTCACTTGCAGACTTGCAGGACCATAGAACAATGGATGCCCTTATAAATTAAATATTTAATAGTAAGGAAGCAACCAGGTCACACAGAAGAAAGGTTCCGCTCAGGTTTCTGAAGGTATGTGAAAGTCTTAGAGAAAGATGCTTGAGGCTAATCACTTCATCTGTGAGAGAGAGTATTGAAATGTACAGGAACAGGTACCAATTAACATCTGGCAGAGAAGCAGAAAAGCCTCAGGAAGATGCCAGAAAATTTCATCAGGATGAAGTTGAATAAGAAATAAAAACGCCAAGAGCATCAGATGGCATTTCCAGAAGTACTTCCTGTCACAGACAAAGATAAGGTTCATTGTCTTGCACACGGGCAAGGAGACAAAATTATACTACAGTCTTCTGGAAAGAGAAGACAACTCTATCATACCCTTTTGATGAGAAAGAAAGTAAATCCATGATATGTGGGCGAAGCATGAATTTCTGCAGCCTTCTGCTCAAGTTTCACAATTAAAATGAGCATTCCCAGAGTCCCAACTTTGAAGAAATACTATTCAAAGCTTGTCTTTAATGACTACTTGTCACAAACACATAGAACAGCTATATACCAAGTTCAAAAGCTCTTCTATATCCTAAAGGACAAGAGTGCTGCCACAGTACTTAAATCACATTGCAGTAAGCTATCTGGGTTCAGCAGGGCTGGAGCAAACCTGAGCTCATTGCACAGAACCACCTGGTTTTCCACCCCATCCTATGTGATTGATACAAGCTCTTCCATTGCCTAGGTAAAATTCTGCCTCCCATTATCCTAAACAATGATACCTGGTTGTATATGGAGCCCTCAGGATGACAGAGCACAAAGTGTCATCCTGTTGTAACTCTGGGACACATGATGTTATCAACAGTCCTAAAATATGATTTAAAGCAGAAGCACTAGCATTCAGGGGATGGAGCACTCAAGTGCAAGATTTTAGAGCAGCTCCTTAGTCTGATCCAGTATGATGACACTGATAAAATCAGAGTGTCAGTGCCACAGACTCGGATGCTGGGACATGGTCATGCCATGAAACTGCTAGGAAGTTTCCTGGCACAATTTTAGCCCCATTTGCTGGCATGGTTCAGGAGTCAGCATGGGTCACAGCCCAAGTGCCTCAGACCCTGCTCCAGGGGATGGGAGCGTGCAACAGAGTGTTCCAGGCCAGGAAGGTGCCACAGAACCTGAGAGTGCCCCAGCACTGCTCCACTCCTGGGTGCAGATGTAGCAGTTTGGTCCTTCTTGAGGCCTCTACCTCTCCTGTGTCTCGGATGCAAAGTCTTCACTCTTGAAGAAGAAGAAAAGGCCTTAAAGGTTTTTGATTCATCTTAATGAAGTACAGACTTATTGAAAAAAACTCTTTAAAAGTTTTGTGTGAGAAAAAACATTGTTTCCTGCCTGCTTTAGCCTCAAGTCCTTATAGGATGGAAGTTGCATTTATGCTGTATTAGATATGGGAGCAACACACAGATAAGAGATCTATGCCTCTTCTGGGACAAAAATGTGCTGGCTTCAGTCCTGTACACTTTAGCTCTTATGGTAGATCAAAAGAAACTTAAAGTAGGGCCAATGTCTTTCCAACAGCCCCAACCAAACCTCCAGACTCTTCTTATTTGTCCAGCATTTCTGAGCCACTGCAGACCAAAGAGGCACCCAAGACTATCTTGTCACTACAGCTTGCTTGTGGAGAAGCAACTTTTTACCAGGCCTAAGGGGAGGCAAAGTTCCACAGCTATGCAGTGAAGCTGTACTCAGATTTCAGGGATTTGCTTATTGCTTCATGTGCTGAAGTACGTGAAAGGATCAGATGCTCTTGGTGAACCAGGTTCCTGTTTTGAAAGAAAGAGGAAAGCACGCAGCAAGACACAGATAACTTATCTGTGTTTGTAACAAATTTTCTTTTTCTCTTTTATACTATATGAGCAATAAAAAACTATTTACAAGGCACACTAACTTCAGTTTATAGCTAGAAAGATGTTTCACTCTGTCTGCGTTGTCTCTGCAAGTGTCAAAACAGACTTGTATTTCATACCAATAAAACATGAATTTCATGCCAAGAACAGCAAGAAACAAAACAAAATGAAGCTATTTCCTCAGAAAAGAAAAAAAAACTTCGACTCTTACAAATCTGTCTCTGATGCTGTAATTGGACTAGTGGGAGCAAACACCATGGGAACCCGTAGAGCAGGACGCCTGTGCAGATCCATTTCAGTAGCCCCCCCCACATAGTCTCCAAACTATACTGGGAGGGTGCTTCTTTCCCCTGATTAGTTCCTTACTTCTCAACTGTTCCAGTTCATTGCAGAGGGCAAAGGGTTGCAAATTTAGCCCAGAGTGTGAAATCCAGAGTTATTGCTAGAGCTGGTTAATTTTTTTTTCAATGGAATGCTTTTTTTCCATCAGAAAATGCCATTTTGTCTAACCAAAACTGCTCTCTGAGGCATGTTGATTTTCACAACCTTTTGTTTTGGGGAAAAAAATTGGGAAGAAGTATTAGGAGAAGGTCAAAATATTCCATTTCAACATTTTTGGAAGGGAAGCTAAAGGGGAGGAGGTGTTTTTTCCAAGCTACTTTTATTTTCAAACTGTAATTTGCTGTCTATCACAGAAATAAAAGTATAGCGATACAGTGATTTTTTTTTTCAGTCATGGCAATTCTTTTTCTTCTGTTTCAGAGGAAAAAAAAAGTCAATTTCCTAGGAGTCCTTTGGAGATGTAAATTTCTTGTACTTTCACAGCCCTATCTAGGGCTACATTATATTCATGAATATATTGGGAGATCCATTTCATCTACCAATCTTTGCAACAAGTGCTCATAGTTATATGATCCTAGTGATTTTCTCGGTTAAATGAAAACCAACATTCATACCAACTACTCTTGGCTTGAATAAGTGTTCACAGATAGTGAACAATGAAGACATAAAACAGGCAAATGTGACAGCTGATTGCGATTTGTCATAGCATTCTTGTACACATTTTAACCAGTTAGATAGATTTCATGCTTGTTAACTCTGAAATGAAGATAAGGAGTAGATCTTAACATTTTGAGAATTATTTTTAAATGCAGACCTGCTTCAGCAAGAAAATTTAACTTATCTCTAAGTTCATCTCAGTTCAATTAGAATGTGCTTAATTAAACCAGCTGTAATTTTTCTTAGGTGATAATTAGACATTTTGTGTTGTTTGTATTTTTTTAGTGTGTTTATTTTATTTTAATTACTAATGTACCAATTCTGGGAAATCACACACACAGCACATAGGTCTGTCACAACTGAATAAAAGGATTAAACACTCAGTTTGTTACCTAGGCTTAGCTCTGAAATGACACCTTACAGATATCTCCTTACATTTATGCTTTTCTAGCTATATTCCATACCTTGGCATGTTAAATAATCCAGAATTCTGTGCTACCTTGCACCCCATTTGTATATATAAAAGGGTGTTGTAAAACTAAGGGATCAAAGATGTTAGAGCATATTGAGGATCTGAAACACAGCAGCACTATTTGTTTGATCCCGTTAAATTTCTCAAAATATTTTTCTCTTTAATAAGAGTGGGATGACTCAGAGAAATCTAGAAAATTGACCTTGGTAGAGATGTTTTACCAGCACCTTGTGGGCAGAAGAGACACATCCAACCCACAGGGAGAGGAGGTGCTGACATCATGGGCAATGGCTTGCCCAGCGCAAGTCAATGAATTCCAGGCCTGCCAGTTTAGTCTCCAAAAATCGTGGAAGTGCCTTAAAAACTTCATGGTCTTAAAAAATTATGATTGTCAGGTCCTTTTTTATTGCTTTTGGATTTTTGAGTGTTTTGGTTTCATGCCCTGAGGGTGTGTTTGCAGCCTTAAAGCCCAGAATCCTGATTCTTAAAGACAGGCTGAGATTTCCAGCTACTCACCTGATGCCAGCAGATGGGATTTTCATGTGGGAGGAAAGAACATTGGAAAACATCAAATATACCCACTTCAACTAGGAATTTGTTTCAGGACTGGTTGTATTTAGGACTAGGTCCTAAATACATCTACATTATTTGGCCTCTCAGTCTCGTGTGTGTGCAATAAATAAGAAGAAAAAAGATAAAATTCAACATGTGTGTATTGATGGGTGAACTGGAATGTCCATGTGTACATAAAAATTCAGTGCAATTTATAGAGAGTTTATGTGTGTATGTGTGTGCCTTTTGGAAGTATTCACAGGATAAAACAATCAAGTACTGTAGTTACAGAAAACTCACTTCTTGATAGAATGAGATGTGTTATGTTTTTTAAAGGGTATAATGTGAGGTTTTGTTTTCATCACACATTTATAGACAATAACAACTACAGAAAAAAGGTTTTACTTGGAGCTTAGACACGTACTCCCTGCCTCTTTCAGGTTCCTTTCGGCATCTTGTTGCTCACACTGCCGCTACACCCTCATAATCCCTCTTTCTGTGGGAGGGCATTGGCAAAAATTTCTCATTCATATTTCCATTTTGTGCCCACCACAGAAAATCACTTCTTCACCCCTCCTTAGTTGAGCTAGAATTTAAATGTGGACATTGTGCAGAGGTGCAAATGTTATCCTAGTAAACAGAAAGGGGTCCGCATGAACTGAGTTGCTTTGTCTGACAATTTCCTGGGCTCTGGTGGTACTTCTAGGTTGACCTCATGCAATTTTTTTCTTCTTTGCATGTTTTTGATTTAGAAGTATGGGCTAAAGTGACCATTTCCCTCCCTTCTTTATATGACCTATTGCCATTTGGATTCCCTAGAAAATAGATCAAATTCTGGGCTCTTTTAGAAACTATCTTTTAAAAATAATATTGTCTCTTCTGTCTCAACCATCAGATGCATGACCGTCAAATGCATCGTTCAAGTGGGCTGCCTCGGTTAAATGGAGAAGATGGTGGTGTCAGTTGCTTGAGAGATTCTAACTTATTTGCTAGGTATGTGTGTTTTGCTTTGTGGTTTGTTCTCTGAACAGAGCAGGGTTTAAATAAAACCAATTTAAGAAAGGAATCAGAATCATCTCAGAGGCTGTGTAGACGTGCCTTTGATCAGACGCGGACTGGCTGCTCTGCAGGGCTCAGAGGCGGCTGGAGCTCAGCCAGCTGAGCTCAACAGCATCTTCTGAGGGGCAGCACAGACAAGCTCAGGCTCTCCTGCCAGGCTGGCTCAGCACACATGTGGAATGCCACCAGCCAGGGGCACCCGGGTGCAGAGACATGCTCTGAATCTTCTGCCATTCAGGTTTCTTTTTCAGTCTACATTTTGCCTCAGGCATCTTCTCAGAGAATTTTTCAAGACACGCTCAGGGTGCTGCTCTGACTGCATCTTTGGTACTTGTATCTCTCTGAAACTCTGTTCAGTTGCTCTGGCAGGCACTGGCACACACAGCTGCATCCAGTTGTGCCTCTGCTTCACTTCCTAGTGATGTCTCTGATCTGCAGTGAGAGCAGGGCTTGCTGGCAATGCTCTTCCCTTCCTTTTCTTTTCAAATGCTGCCAGAAAGTTGTGGTCAATAGCTCTGTGTCCCTGTGGAGGCTGAAGATGGGTGTTGTCCCATGGGACTATGTTTTGGGACCAGTGCTCTTTAATACCTTTATCAATGACATAGACATTGGCATCAAGAGCACCTTCAGCAGATGACACAAAGCTGAGCTGTGCATATACAGATACAACAGAAGGAGGGGGTGCCATCCAGGGGGACTTGGACAACTGTGGGAATTGGGCCCATGAGAACCTCATGGCTCAACAAGTCCAAGTGAAAGGTGTTGCACCTGGGTCAGATGTGAATACAGACTGGGAGAAGAACTCATGGAGAGCAGCCCTGGGGAGAAGGACTAGCCTGTTCTTGTGGATGAGAGGCTGGACATGACCTGTCAGTGTGCACTATCAACTCCAAAAGTCAGCTGCATCCTGGGCTGCATCAAAAGAAGCGAGGCCAGCAGGTCAAGGGAAATGTTTTCCCCCTCTACTCTGCTCTTGTGAGATCCCACCTGGAGTGTTGCACCTGGCCCTGGGGTCTCCAGCATAAGAAAGACATAGAACTGCTGGGGGCAAGCCTAGAGGAAGATGATGAGAAGGCTGGAGTATCTTTCCTAATGAAGACAAGCTGAGGGAATTGGGGTTGCTCAGGCTGGAGAACAGAAGGCTCTGGGGACACCTTAGAGCACCTTCTGGTATCTGAAGGGGGCTTATAAGAAAGACAGAGACAGACTTTTTACATGGGCAGATAATGACAGGTCAAGAGGGAATGGTGTTAAATGGTGTTAAGAAAAATGAGAGATTTAGATCAGATGATAGAAAGAAATTCTTCATTGTGAGGGTGGTGAGGCGCTGGCACAGGTTGCCCAGAGCATCTTGGGATNAGGCCAGCAGGTCAAGGGAAATGTTTTCCCCCTCTACTCTGCTCTTGTGAGATCCCACCTGGAGTGTTGCACCTGGCCCTGGGGTCTCCAGCATAAGAAAGACATAGAACTGCTGGGGGCAAGCCTAGAGGAAGATGATGAGAAGGCTGGAGTATCTTTCCTAATGAAGACAAGCTGAGGGAATTGGGGTTGCTCAGGCTGGAGAACAGAAGGCTCTGGGGACACCTTAGAGCACCTTCTGGTATCTGAAGGGGGCTTATAAGAAAGACAGAGACAGACTTTTTACATGGGCAGATAATGACAGGTCAAGAGGGAATGGTGTTAAATGGTGTTAAGAAAAATGAGAGATTTAGATCAGATGATAGAAAGAAATTCTTCATTGTGAGGGTGGTGAGGCGCTGGCACAGGTTGCCCAGAGCATCTTGGGATGCCCCATCCCTGGAAGTGTTCCCAGCCAGGTTGGACAGGGATTTGAAGAGGCTGGTCTAGTGGGGGGTTTGGAACTAGATGATCTGTAAGGTGCCTTCCAACCAGAACCATTCCCTGGTTCTATGGTTACCCTCTCCCTCCACAGGCCCCCGTGGTAGAGTCATGTCCACACACTCACTTAATGAGCCCTGGTCAGCTGGCTGTAGCAATAATAACTGGCACAGACATAAAGCACCTTTTATTCACCAGATGCTTGTTGCTCCAGGTCATTACATTGAGCCTCTTTTACCAGAGACTGCTGACCTTAGTCCTGGGTCCTCTTCCCATGGTAACAGAGGTCTGTGTGAGATGAGCTGGCTTTTGGGGAGCACCTATAGGGAGATACAGATGGATAACCACTGAAATGAAGCCAGGACTCTATCAACAGCCTAATGATAGGATCAGTGGCACTAGATGCCACTGAGGACCAGAAGTAGAAGGAATACTGTCTTTAACTGGAACATTAGGAGTAAAAAAATTAGCCTATTTATCTAAATGGGATTTATCCCAATGAAGAAAACAGCATACCTTTCTTAGACTGCTCATTTTCTTTGCAATTGTTATAGGCCCATGGTGTAATTAGTGCACAAATTCATGACCTTTAGAGGAGGTATCACTTTCAGTCTTCTGCACTGAAGTCTCCCTTCCTGCTCCCTCTCACATACAAGCCTTCTGAAAACAATGTGGCATGCAGCAGGAATCTGCTGTTTGACAGAGAGTTTTCCACAGTTACATAAGTTCAGCCTGCGAGCTGATGCGGAGGTAGCTGCAAATGTGAGAGTGAGATTTACAGTAACATAATTAGATCACTTACAGTAAGAGGGAATGCTCTTTCCCGCGTTAGGACCAATGCCATAGGAGCCTCCCACTACTCCTCCTCTGAGTCATCTTTCCAGAGGCACTTCTGAGAGCCAGCCACCCTCAGGTGTTAAGCAGTATTTGTTTGTGCTGTGGGTGAAAAAATGTGTACACGCACACACAACCCAAACTTGATTAAGCAAACAAGGGCAAAGAAACCAGAAGGCTGTGGTTTCTTTGAATGTCTGTCTGTCTGCCTGGTGACAGAGCCAATGCTTGCAGTCTCAGCCACAATACCTTGACTCATCACACAGTCTAGAAGCAGTGCTCACCCCCAGGAGGGCAGAGCTGAGGTGCACACACACCAGAGAGCAGCGGGAGAGCTCTGCCAGCCTTATCAGCCCTCCTCGTGTCTCCTTTGCCACGCTCATCCCTGCTGTGGTAAACCAGGAGTGCAGGATTTATCACAGTGGTGTAACCCACTGCCTTAGCTTTTGCCAGGTTAAATAACTTTGAAAACACTGCTTTGGCCTAAGGATTGAAACACATGGTTTGGAGCAACCCAAAGTTCCCTTCCAGGCTTTGCCTGGGCAAGTTGTTTATCTTTGGTGTACCAGCAATACAGCAGTGCCTCTTGGTACATGGCAAATGATGGTTTGTATGCATAATAAACCTTATCTAGCTCCCAGGCATGTTGTGAGCATGGATGGATGTTTTTGAGGAGTTTTGTAAGCTGCCCATGAAAAGGGTTACCAGCGTGTAGTATGTAATTATTGCCCTTATCTTACACAATCATCCAGGTCTTGAAGGAGCTCTCTCTTCATACATACAAGGCAGGAAGGGCATACTACAACACCAGACTTGCAAGAAGATGCGTGGGAAGAGGTTTCCACAACAACTCCAGGCAAGACTCAGTTCTTCTTCCAAGTGGAGCTTGGGTATGGGACCAACGTGACCTTTTTTAATCTACATCACCTGTGTGAATGATAGGTACTGAGTAACCTACAAAAGCCTGGAGGCAGGGACCAGAAACCAAGACAGCTTTATTCCATCTGACTGCTACAGCCACTGGGCTACAAAGCCTCTGCTTCTGTCCTGCTTTAGTCCTATTAGTTTCTGCTGGTAGTGTGGCACAGCTTTAATTTGTCCAATGGAAAGGTCCCCTAGAAGGGATTTAGTACTGATGATGAAAGTCATCTGAAATCGTGGGTAAGATCCATAGAAATGGCCTGTGCTACTCACCCCTGAGTCATGAAGAGAAAGAGACATTCTTTTAAGCACCACATGCCCGGCTTGAGCACAGCTGCATCTAGAGAACAAGACAACTTTTGAGGCAAGCACTGCTCTGACATAACAGACTGACCTGAGTCATTACTTGGCTCAACCAGGCCTTCTGCTTTCAATTAGAAGATGAAGTTAGAGAATTACCTATAAGCAGTAGTGAGGACAGTTAGGGCAACTACAAACTATGACAACTGCCCTGTGAATAAAATTCTGACTAATCCTGGCATGGATGGCCAAGAAATGTTGTAGCAGACCTCCGGCTCCAAAAAGTGCTAACAGCTTCATAGCACTGAGACATATATGAGAAAGTGCCTGAACTCTAGATTTTTTCAGTTTACATTAACAAGGTAAGAGAAAAGAAGTAATATTCTCTTTATTTTATAAGTAAAAGAGACAAAGTTGGCAAGTAACTTTCTGAAAGTTATCCAAGAGCTTGTGGAAGAGGCAAGACCTGATTAGTGCCTTTTTTCTCTCCTTGGGTTACCTGTCCTCAGCTTTGACTATAGATGTGCTGATTCCAAAGTTCTAAGAGGCCCAGCAAAAGAAGTCAACCTGAGGACCATCAACTCAAAAGGAGAATGGGAGGGATATGTATGTGTGTGTGTGTGTGAGAGATGTGAAAGTGACTTTAGAAAAAATGAGGATGTGAACTTCTATAGCTCAAAATAAGGAAATAACACTGATTCTTTCTCTGGGAGTGGTAAAGTGGTTTTTGCAGAGCTCATGTGTCAGCTTCTGTGTAAGGGAACTTCATCCCCTTCCTGCCTTCCCAGGTAAATTCCTACTGCACTTGACAAAATGTGTAGTCCAAAGAAATAGGGGAAAATCCCTGTTACTGGCAAAATCTTAAGCAGTTACAGGATGATTACGTGAAAAAGCCCTTATACAGCCCCTGTGGGACAACCATGTTAACAGTAAGCTTTTACTGTGGTTTTTATGGTTGGTCTTTCAGTAGATACACACGGCTCCATCCAAATAGACCAGATTTTTTATTATTCTTTAGACTTAGGGATCTCCCATGAGGCTAAACCAGCGTCCTACCTTTATGATGGAGGCACATTTTCCTCATGATTTCTGGTCTGGAGCAAACTGCAGGGTTGAGAGCAATGCTCTTTGCAATGAGAGTGTAATTCTGTCATCCCATTTCAGAGCCTCCTGAGATCTTGCCCTGTCTATTCACAGGGAGACATGTCAATTTACAGATGAAAAATCCCCAAATATTTGCTCTGAACATCTGAAAAGCAGTCTGAAGCTACTGTTCCTAAAGCTAGTGGCAACAAGAATCTTGATTTTTGTAGGAAAGGGATTAATTTTAAACAGGGCAGGATGAAATTAGGTGCAATACAAAGGGTTGGACTTGGCAAATAGCCAATATTCTCATGCATGTAATTTCATTATTATTTTAAGAATAAACTCCTATTGTCCTCAATACTTGCCAAGGAAGGGCATATTCAAATACAGAGAGAGTTAAATTAATGATTTTGCCCTTCAGTGTTAAAACGGCTCAATATTAATGGAATACTCTTAGATTAATTTTATTTTATTATACTGTATTTAATTTCTTTTGATTTATGTTTCTATTTTACTTTCCTTTCTTCCTGAAATCCTGAGCCAGGATTTCACTCTATTTCAACCTAATAACAGGGAACATAAGGGGAATAAAGAGCAAGAGTCTGATAGGAAACCACTGCAATCAGGCAGCCAACTTTCCTTTGCTTCAGTCTTGGATCATACCTCGAGCAAGGTTGTGTGCTGGTAATCAGTACTTCGAAAAGCTTTCAATTAATTTCAGATGTAAAAAAAGTCCCTCTGTCACCTTGTCAAAAACGTAGAAAAACCCAGGCAATTCATGTTGCCTAAGTGCTGGGACATTTTATTAGGAAAAGCTATACCAATCACAACAGTAGCCAACATGCCAAAGCTTTTTGCTCAAGTCAGTTGTCTTGGTGGTAGAATCCAAGCCCAAGCTGAGTGCCTTTTTCAGGGAACTCAAAAAAAAAACAACTGTGAGGACCTCCTGTTTTTCACTGCAGAGGGGATCTAAGTGTCAGACTTTATTATTTTCTGGGAAGTAGCATAGAAAGTAGGCTGCATTTTGCCTCTTGATGCCAACATGCTAAATGGTGGCTTGTAGAGAAGGTTCAGTAGTTCTCAGAAATCTATCCTACTTTAGGTGAGCAGCTGATTTTGTAGAAAAGGAATATGCAGAGTGAAACCACTACAAGCACTGATCCTACCAGAAATACCCAGCCCTCCCTTCCCCCTGGTTAGAAATGGAGAGTACAAAAATTCCAGTGATTCATTCTCTTATCTACCAGAATGGGGAGAAAAACCCCACCTAAATAAAAGTGAAATGTTTTACTCAGACACGTGGCTTTACATGAAATTCTGTTTGTCTCTTATTTTGTGGAAGTTTGTAGAAGACAATGAAGCCTGCAATTTCAAATTTCAGTTCCTTCCTAAGAATTCCTCTGAAGCCCATATGCTGTCAGGCTCTCCCTGACCAACTTGGTCTCATGAGTTTCCCAATGATCTTCTCTATAGATAAGAAGAAAACTTCAGTGCCTTATCCNAGACCTTTCTGGCACAGTGACAGGTCTTCCCCCTGACACCCTCAGTGGTCTAGCAGCAAACAGAAAAGTTCCTCTTGTACTGAGAGTCCCAACCTCCTCTTTGTACCATCATGGTTATGAATAGAGACAGAAAGAAAAGTGCCAATATTCAAAAGGTATCTTTACAGAATTAGTTTTAAAAATTGGTACATATTGATTACACAAGGGGAAGGGATAACATGAGCTGTTTTTTTTTTATCTTTTCCTCATCATTAGTTAAATTATAATATTAAAGTCCTGATATTTCTAACCTGATTACAGTCATTCATTCCTTGCCCTTTTGATAGCTCAGTTCCTTCATTCATCAGTCTGAATTCAAATGGAATTGTTTAGTGCAATGAAAAAAAGGCCAAGCGTTCAAAGTGAATCATATCGATTTGTGTGAGTGTGTGTGAAACAGATAATCACAAACCACTGATGCCAACACTGCCACTCATGACATTTTATTTCAGATTATTTGTGTCCTGTCTTCTAAGTATTTCTCATCTTCGCTTTTTGAGTGGGTTTTTTTGATGCTGAGAGGTCTGATTACACTGTAATTCATTAAGGAAAAGAAAGGGCTACAAACATATGATTTCATAATGCATCAGAGGGTTTGTGGCTATTATGCCAGAACTACAAAGTGAATACTGTGCACTAGTTGGATGTGAATGCAGATGAAAACAGATTTAAACATATGTATGCAATGGGTAGACACTATTGTTGAACTGTCAGAAGCTTCCTTAATGAGCCAGGATTTTTATGAGTCAAGAGAAAGCACAATGCAGACAGGCAAACTGAGACCCAGTGACCACATTTCAGACATAAAAAATCAGAGTGATCAAGATGGCCAGTGAAGTTCCCAAGCAAACAGATACTGTGGTAAAAGTACCTTAAATTCAATGTTTGGTCTAGACATGAGTGAGAAGTGAGGAGGAGTGGGAACTAGATTTAGCAATTTTAAGGAACAACACACTGTCATACCAGGTCAAACAGGTTTGGTAGTCCATTTTCCTCTTCTCATTGTTCATATTAAGACCTTTTTAATATATCTGATCAGCTGTTTTGTTCTTCTTCCTACATCAACTATCAACTCACTGATGAAATGATGACTTAGTACACAGGAAAGGTGAATTTGTGGCTGTCAGTCACACAAAGTGCTCTTATCTCCTTCGAAGATGTGTAGTACACCCAGGCCTCAAAGTTTCATATCCACTTGTAATGACAATTTCATCATAGGCAATTTTTCAGGAGATTTTATTGTATTTTATAATTCAGAACAAAAAGAAACAAACAAAAAAGAAAATTCATATATATATATATGCGTGTGTGTGTATGTGTGTCATTCACATCAGTCTTCACATGCTAAAAAAAGGTTTAATTTAATTGACAGCTTATATGTTGACATCTGCAGGGGAAGAAATACATGCAGTTATTTGGAAATCATTGCTTGACTGTTAGGTGGCCACTTGCTAAAACTCAGTCAGCGCTGGAATTAATTGGCACACCCACTGGCAGCCTCAGCAAAGAAGTCCAGGAGCAATAATAAAATATCCTCTAACTTCCCAGGATTGTTCCTTCAGGCTTGATAGACTTAAGTACATGGACTGCTCTGCCTGAGCACATCTGTAGTGCTGTTGTTTCTCTTTCTCTTTTATGCAGCATAAAGGCTTTGGGGTTAACCTGTAAAAGCTCTGGTTTTCGCTCATTTTTAGGTGTATGCTGACCTGCAGGTTCTAAAGCTCTGATACAAGTCCCCAGACTCTTCACAGAGATTAAAGAGGGTCAAGTCTGCATGCTTAACTAATAGCATTAGTCCTTTGTTTACTAAATGACTCAGTAATTAGGTCTGTATCAAGAGACAGGCGTCTGCCCATTAAAATTTATTCAAGGAGATTTCATATTAATTACTATTGAAATGCTTTTCACTCTCCATGGAACTGACTTGATACTTGTAGGTCTGCTTAGCAAAATGAGCTGGGCAATGTCGAGCTCAGAGCCAGGGTGGCTGCCGGGTTTCTGGCGGAGGGGGAAGATCAGTTCCCCATAAGTCAAAGCCGAGCTTAGTCAGCGCCGCGGCCGTCCTACCCTTCTCCATCCAGCTCGTCTGGGCAGGGAGCCAGCTCTCAGGGCTCAACTAGGTAAAGACTAACCCTGCAAAGAAAAACAGTGCGTTTCCAGCCAGCCAGCTTGGCTCCCTAGCCCGGCTCCTGGTGGGTGAGGGAGGGGGAACACACACCTGAGGTAGGAGACTTGTAGGTCCGCGTTAGGTAGGACCAGCTCCCCTCTGGATCTGGGCTTTCAGGCACACGAAGGCTCGGGGAGGGGAGGATACCGTTACAGAGGGTTTTGAAGTGCCTAATTTTAGAGCAGAGAGTGTAACCTCTGGGGTTCTGCCCTTCGTTCTCCAGAGCCCAACTCTCTACATTTCAAATAGAAAAGTAGCATGCAGCCAGTCAGGAACAGCACAAAAGAAAATGTTTCTCTGGTTGCAAAGCTGTTCATGTGTTTGTTCCTCTTGCTTTCAGAAGTCCCCATCTCCAGCTGTGATGTGTTTTCTGCTCTGAATCTAACAATTCTCAGCAGTCTTTGTTAAGGAAGTGGCATAAAAGCTTAATTTGTACAACACGTATGCATTTTGACCTAAGAGATGCCTGCAAGTTGGGTCGGCTGGCCATAGGGAAATGTAAGGAAACTTTCTCTATTTACATCCTCCATGAAAAACCAGGACACAAGAGCAATTCCTCTGCCATAGGCCTGCTTTTTCTCAATGCCCTTCATGACACAGACCACTTTAAAGGGGGCTGGAAGGCACTCTTTGTCAAATTTCTAGTAACACATCATGGATCAAGTTTAATTTTTTTTTTTCTGAACCAGAGTTACCAACACTAATTGAAACCTGACAATGTTGCCGAGGCCAAATTTCATGAGAACAACAAAGTTACTTAAATAAAAATAAAATGATTCATTCCCCACTCAGTGCACTGTCAGTTACTGGTACTCCCCACGCTTAATGCCTGAGGTAGCTAATGGCATTAACACATGAAAGAAATCATCAACATGCTTTTGACTCCCATTGGAATCCTTTATTAAAATAGTCCTGACACTTTTTTCTATGTTTGTAGAGCTGGTATGCCAGCAGCCACACGACCAGTGCTCTGACCAACGGAGTGGTAATTCCCAGAAACACAGAATTTGTTTAGACGGCTCCAGACAGCCACCTTGACCGGATAACCTCTTCTGGGCTTTGCAATGCCAAATGGGTATCTGTTCTGGCAAGGAAGGGCCACACTCCAGCAAGGAACACAGCTCTCCCAGAGCTGCATTTGGCAGGAAAAGGAAAGAAAAATGTCTCCTGTTTATGACCATCTTGTGCAGCTGCTCTGGAGACTTTTCCATTATTTTCCTCCTGACCCTACGCACACAGTGGTGTAGCTTCCATGCTCAGTGGCTGAGGAATCATCAAGGAAACCTACTGGTGCTGTGAGGGGCTCTCAGAGCTGACAAGCCACCCACCAGCCATTAGCATAAAACATGCACAGAAAAGGAGGAAAATACAGAGACTGGTGGTAGTATTGTCTTCTGCGAAGTAAAACTGGTGGTGACCTATTGTCAAAAAACAGTTCCAACAACCGTGTCCTCCTACCTGAAAGAAAAGCAAGGACAAGTTGTGAGCTGTAGCCTTCCCTTATACTGTCCTTGTGCCATGTTGTTTGTTTTCCCTTCCTACCCTCCTCCCTCCCTGCATCAGTCTTTTTCACCCCCCAAAAATATATGTGTATGCTTGTGGTGAACAAGCAGGCATGAAGCACTTTACCCCAGTTATCCAAGCTGTGGATTCACCTCCAGACCATGGGCAAGTGGTCTTTATCTAGCCCCTGATCAGAAGTGTTGAGAAGGGAAGTGAGCTTTCACCAGTAAAGAGTTTACTTTGGAAAGATGCAGATGTTCAGATAAAAGGTTGTGGTCTTAAACAACAAAAGCATTCATTCTTATGCTCATCAGATAGAATTACTGTCTAAAATTATAGCATGAATTTGTAAGCACTGTCACATTAAACAAATGTTTACCTGCTAACATATTGCCTCCCTGCCTCTTGGATTACTCCATAGCATTTTATTAGTTTCAGAACTATTGTTCCTGAGACCCACTTATAGTGTTGGCCAGGTATTTGAAAGGAAACCAAGAAAATCTATTACCGGAAAAGCAAAAACCATTAAACCAAAGGCAACTAAGAGAGTGATAAGAGACAACTGAGTCAGTGGAAGTGTGTCTAAATCCAGGACATAAACAGTCCAACTCTCAGATGATCTGCTATTTTCAGACAGCTTCAAACTCCAAATCATTGCAAAATTCTTACAATGGTGAATCTTCCCCATAGCTCTTCTGTTGAACTGAAATCCCTAAGGATTTGTGGGAGAGATATATTTCAAAATTGCATTTTTTTGGGAGGTCTTGGGTGGAATAACAAGTCACATTTCCTGCAAAGCAAAAGTTCAAAAAATTTTAATTTGCAACCACAGAAGCAATTTTTTAGTGTCCTACATCTAATTTGCAGAGATTTGTACAGTTCAGAAAATACTAAACACACATAGCATATGCAGTATATTAAATCTATATTATAATAGTAATATTCACTTTATATTTTCATGCATCTAGGCTAACACAACACTTCACCTTAAAAAAAACCACCTGAATTAATGCTACCATGATTCTCTTCCTATTCTTCAACAGCAGTGAACTGGTACATTAAGAAAAGTATACTCTGAGTTGCCTCCCCTCAAATAATCCCTCTTCCTCTTTGTTTCCCTTCTGCCTCTTATTTTCAGTGGCCTCTCTGTGGTTGTGCAGTGCTCCCCATGTCTTCCACAGGCAGCTTGGAGTAGCCCTACAAGAAGAAGCAGTTCCTTCTATGGGGAAAGAATACTTGAATTTCCAGTGGCTCAAATAACTCGTTTTAATTTTAGCAATTGACACTAAACTTCAACATACGAATCCCTCCTGTGGCCATGACTCCAGCACTCCAGCTTTTGGACACAAGAAAGTATAATTTTGCTGTCTGTCTGTGGTTTATGCTTTCTGTATAGCAGTGAGAAACATTTTGCCTACACAAAAGCCTGCTCTGGCTGGACTTTCAGCATTATTTATAAGGGGATTTGTCAGGAGCATGGGACAGTATCTAAGTTCAGCACTGCTCTGGTTTTTAGACTGGTTTTTAGCTTTTTTAACACTAATACCCAGCTTCACCAATTTTTGAGGGTTTGCATGGTCAATTTTAGCCATGCTGTGCTCTCATGAGAGTGGCTGCACATGGGCAAATGGCAGAGCCTGAGACACATGTCACTCACCCTTCCACAGACCATTTCTTTTGCATTGCTTTGTGTTTGACCTGGTTTTGAATGCACAAGACCTATTTTTACCAGGTTGCATAAACGGTGCCTGTGTACTCTTAATTAGCTCATGAAGTAATTAGCCACTCATTTGGGATATTAAGCAACCATAACCTGCACTACTATTTGTGCATGTGAGCCTGGCTGGGGTAGGTTTGTCTCAGAACACATTTACTGCTGCAGTTGCCATGGCTAGCAGCAAGCATAGAAGACTTTCTCTTGTTTTTGCTTCAGTCATTGAAATAAAGCAAATGGTTCAACCCAGGTCTCCACATGAAGAAAATTAAAATGTCCATCTATGTCAAAGATAAATCTCTTATCTGCACATCCTTGGTGAGGAGGTGGGGTCTACAGCTGTAGACCAGAGATTGAGCTCATTGCTGCCTCAGCTTTGACCCACATCACCCCAGGTGCTCTCTGGATGCTACACACCAAGATCAGCAAGAACCACTCTCCTGCCATGGCCTCTCTTCCCTGTGGCTCCAGCTAGCTCCCAGCTCTGCTTTTGTGCTTTCCCTTACTCACCCTCCTGTCTTCTACATGAGAAAGTTGTGCCCTTCCTCGGGTTGCTTGCGCAGGGCTGCCCTGAGCCATGCGTGGCCCCATTCTGCATGTGCCGCTCCCAGCCCAGTGACACCTAATATACAAAGTCAAAGTGTGGTTTTGGTTTTGGACATGCAAAGCACAGCTGCTTGGGTCTAGCCAAAACCACCTTTCCCTCTGCCTGCTTTAGCCTCCATTTTCATCTTGGCGTTCAAAAGCGTGTCCCTTCTGGGATTTATTTAGAGACGTGCTGTTGGACTAAAAAAGGCACAAAAGACCTCTCACTTTCCTACTCGAGTATTAGCAGAATAACAACTGTAAGCAGTCCAAAATGTTCTCCTTGTCCTTTTCTTCTCTCCTGTCATTAGTGTTACTTCTGGTGGTGGTTGTTGTTTATTAACCCCGCAAGCCTCAATTACAAAGTCTTGAGGAAAAAAACTCAACAGTTGTGAAATCTCCAGAGCTGGCATTGTGTCCTTCTTGCCCACAGCACGTAGTGTTGTTGCTTAACAATCAACCTAAATACTCCTTGTCCCCTCGCTGCTGAATACATTACACCCATCTGACGCCTCGCCTCCCAGACCAGCTGGGAAGTGTAATTAACTCTATACTTAGGCAAATCATGGCAAAAATTCAGGAAGGATGAGCTTAGGTGGACGTGGTGCTACCGCTGAGATTACTGCTGATCTGCTGAGGGCAACATCCGCTGGGTGACACTCGGTGTCTCCTCTTCCATGGATAAGTAGGAGCTTGAGCCTGATGGGTGGTGCCTCTTTGTGAAACCTAATTCCGGTGATTTATGAAAACAGTGAAATTTCAGAAACCTGGCTGCAAATGTCCACCTTTCTCCTCCAAATTTGAGTGGTCCCATAGCGGGCTCTGCTGGTAGTACTGGCAGTGCCAGAAATGGAGCCTCTAAACAGGACTTCCAAACCCCAAGAAATTTTATACATATATATATAATAAATATATAT
>VZRX01012526.1:2519-24479 GCA_013398075.1 Notiomystis cincta
GAAAAAAAATATTACTTTCTTGTTCCATTTCGTAGTAATCTATTACATCTTTAAACCAAGGCCAAAGAAGAGACTGATTTATTCATGGATCAGTAAAAATCAGGTGCTCTTATAAATTTCATTGCCCTCTCATCTCCCTCTGTGGCTCAGTTAGCATTCCTAGTTTTTCACCAAAAAAAGCATCTGGCTGACCCAGGGCCATATGCTACAATAACAATTAATACTTTGTAAAACCTTCCATGCTCCACAAACCCAAAGTAACATGCAAATATTATGTGTGAATTATATATATAAAAATTGTGATGTACATATGTGGTAATTTGCATATAATGATAATTCATTATATTTTGGGCTTGAAGATAGGGATGTGGTAACTGATTCAGGCATCACACAGAAAGTAGGCAAGTAGTTTAACTTCTTCATCAATGGCTTGAAGAATGGGATGGAGTGCCTCCTCAACAAGTTTGCTGATGATAAAAAGCTGGGAGGAGAGACAAATACCTGAGTGCTGTGCAGCCATACAGCAAGACCTGGACAACGAGCTGAAGAGATGGTCAGAGAAGAACCTAAGAAAGTTCAACAAAGGCGAATGTAGGGTCCTGCCCCTGGGCAGGAATAATCCCATGCACCAGTACAGGCTGGAGACTGACCTTCTGGGAAGGAGCTCTGCAGAAAAAGGCCTGGGGGTTTTGGAAGACAAGCTGTCCATGAGCCAACAGTGCCCTTGTGGCCAAGAAGGCCAGTGGTATGCTGGGGAGCATTAGGACTGCCAGCACGTCGAGGGAGATGATCCTGCCCCTGTCTTCAGCCCTGTGTCCTGTTCTGGGTTCCCCAGTACAAGAGAGACATGGAGCTCCTGGAGCAGGTCCAGCAGAGGGCTACAAAAATGACTGGGGGACTGGAGCATCTCTGTTATGAGAGAATAGCTTGAGAGAGTTGAGCCTGTTCTGCCTTGAGAAGAAGCAACTGAGAGAGAAAGTCATCTGTGTCTATCAGTATCTGAAGAAAGGGTACCAGGAGGACGGATCCAGGCTCTTCCTAGCAGTGCCAAGCAATGGGACAAGAGGCAATGGGCAGAAACTGAGGCACAGGAAGTTTCACCTGAACACAAGGAAGAAATTCTTCACTGTGCAGTGACCACACACTGGAACAGATTGCACAGAGGGGTTGTGGAGCCTCCCTCCCTGGAGATATCCAAGACCAGCGTGGACACAGTCCTGTACAACTTGCTCTAGGAAGACCCTGCCTGAACAGGAAAGTTGGATCAGTGACCCAGCTCCCTTCCAAACTTATCCATTCTTGGATTCTGTGGAAAATCATTTTACTGCCTGATCTAAGTATTTGGCAACCTCTTGTGCTTAGCATGCCTGTCCCCATAAAAACTATTCTATATCTGGAACTGGCCCTTAAACATACTCTGTTTCTATGATGGTTTTCCCCAGACTTGCTGGTCCACAGACAATAAAAACAAATAAGTAATCCACTACTTACATTTCTTATGGACTTGGGGAAGAAAATACATCTGCAGAAAGTGAAATAAGGCAGTTTCAGAACCTGTAAGTTGGAGCACTCTGGGTTACAATTGTGGCAATGAGCAGAAGTGGCTCTGTTTAATTCTCATTGAGTAAAGAATCTCTGGCAGCATTTCCCTTAGCATTTTGCTGATCTAAAGATCTACACTAACTTCAGTTTTGACACTGAAAGGACTTAGGTCAGTCATTGTGACTGCATACAGTCACAATAATCTAGGAATCACAGTAAACAAGACCATACTGGAATGTCTCCTGCTTTTCACTGCATGTATTACGTAAGTAAGGTTTGAAGATATTCTATTCAGTAATCTGGTTCACTCCAAGTTTGCTTCATTTAGAGGATTTGACAAATCTTGTTTCAAATCTCTATTACTACTATTTCTTCCAAGAATTCTTATCTTATCAGAGCAAGACTATGCCCAACATGACAAATCATGAGCCTGCAGAGCAGATGTTATTCACAGAATTCAAAAGCCACCTTTGATCAAGCAGTGTGGGTATTGTTAGGAAGAGTATAAGCCTTCTAAGAGGACAAAGTTCATGTGCAACATCAGGGCCACGAGCCAAAAGAACAATTTTGTCTTTATTCCTCAGGAAACTGATTTCTCTTAATAGTAACCCCTGCTGTGCTGAATCTTAATTACAGGGCAAGTAGATTGCAACATCACTAGAGGAACCCATATGAGTCATTAATTTGCCCATATAAAAGTTTATAGTTTACTCATTGCACAAGTTATTTTAAGGTAGCTGAATACATAGATATAAATATTTTCAGCAATGAGGGTCTGGCTGTTACCCATGGGACAATTTTACTTGCAGTCACTATGACAACAGCCATTGCAGGACACTTTATGAAGCCTCAGCAACTTCAGACAGCCTGTATAAATGCTTTTAAGTCTGAACTATAAACAAGCCTCTGTTACTCAGTCACATCCAAACCCTGGGAACTGCTGATGGACGAGCTTTTGCAGGCTCGCCCTCCTGCGCTGGCAGCCCGGGAGCTGGGGCTGCTGCCCTGCCTCCTGCCAGCACTGTGGCACCAAAGGGGAGCGTGGAAAGCAACTGAGACACTCCTGTGCCTGTGCAGCTATTGGGGAGCACACACACGTTGGATTCTCTGCCTCTAAAACAGTCATTAATGATTCAGTACTCCCAAGTTACATGCTCCCAGCCTGGACTTGTGTCATTTGTCCACACTCAGTTGTCACTGAGGTCAACTTCTGGCAGAAGGACACAGTCAGGGCAGCATGAAAGCATTTCCTTGCTGCTGTTATGTTCACTGACATGAGCAGTTTGTTCCTCACTGTATATTATTGTTCCATGGCTTGTTGGGACCTGTTTCATATTAGACTGCAAGTTGCTATGAGCTAAAAGTCTGTGTACTTGGCCATACCTACAGAACCCTGGCTTGGGGCTTAATTGTTTTTATTATAAGTAATGCATAATACAATTAGTCACATAACCCAAGAGAACAAATAGCACTAGGCAATTTCTAAACAAATTGCTGATGGGAATTGTACAAACAATTCAGCAAGTATTCAGTATGAGATATTTGACAAAAATGAAAATGTCTTATGAATCAGTATCTATAGGCACAGCTGTCCATGACAAACATGAACAGAACTCTGCTTCATGTGCAAAGGTTTTACTTCAATTGCTTAGAACTTTTCTAGTTGTTAGCAGTTTTAAATGAAAATTCTCTATTCCACTTATTACCTGAATTGTACCTTCTCTTCCCCCTAATATTTCAGCCTGAATATTTCAACCATTTCTGAGAATGAGGTTGGGAAAAGAAACCCCTGCTGTTTGGTGTCATATGAAAATATTTTAATAGTATTCAGCGTTTTACAATTTGAAAGGAAACATTATGCTTTTTATCTTGATCAAGAACACAAATCAAAGAGTTCTGCTAGGAAATATTTAGAGAAATTTTGATGAGACCTATGTGAACTATGAATATTCTTTGAATGTGTTCAATATATATTATTACTCTTAGAGAATTTAACCAGGGAAAATGAGTCATGTTTGTTTTGGTTACTGACAAAAGTATACACATCTTGCTAATTATTAAAAATTAGGAGGATCCAAAGCATGTTGTTAGGGCTGGTATGTTGGTGATTTGATGTCAGTGACTAACACACTGCTCACTTGAGGGGTTCAGATTAACTGACCCTTAAAGGTCCCTTCCAACCCAAACAATTCTATGATTCTATGAGTACAGTGTATGTTAACAAGATCAAGGTAACCCATAGTCTTATAATAAAAAAATAATTATATTTCATTTTTTCTTTTTTTGTAGAAGTTATATTGACAATATATTGAAAATTATTGAAAAACGTGGGCAAATCAATTTGTCTTAAGCTCAGCTACCATAAGGAATAAAGTCAGTTTCTCTGGCAACTTTACCATACTCATTACAAATGTTAGGAATGAAGATGTGCACGAGAGAACTGAGTAGAGGTGTTATAATTGGACTAAGTACTAGCAAAAGAGATACAAAACAAAAATGACTCAAGGTCCTCCAAGGAAGACAGGCTACAGGAAAAGCAGAATATTATCTTTATTTCTTAACCTAGTGATTCCTGATCAACACATTCTGTTGGTGGCAGTGAGGCTTTCCAGTTTTTATTGCATTTGTTTTAATTTAGACAGATGCTTCCTTTTTAAAAATCATTTTTCTGAGTCACTGTAGACTTTGAGGTTGAGGTATTGTCTGAGTCAGAGTGCACAGGCTTAGATACAAATTTTCATAGAACTAGCTTTCTATCTTATGCACTGATATTTATAGGGAAAAAATCAGGACAGTTTCAGGACTTTTTTCCTCCTATGGGTCCAACCACAGAAGAGCTGAGAAACTCAGCAGTGATTCCCTTGGGCACAGTGCCTTCTTTGAAAAGGTGAGCTCTCAAACAGATAGCTCATGACTGAGCCAAAATTCATTGTGTCAACAGCAAGACTTTCTTTGTTTTAGGGTTTTTTTGGCTGGATTTTCTTATACTTCTAGGAAGTTCTGAAGATCAGAAAAAATAATAACTCTGTATGCAAAGGATATTTGTCTGGCTTTAAAAATATTCTAGGGAATATAAAATGTTTTATGCTGTTAATGTTAACATCAAATTATAAGATTATGAATTTCCCATATAATATTCAGTCCTAAGATAGAAAAGATATTGTGTCAGTGGGCAGGTCTATTATTATCATAAAAAAAGCACATGTAATGATATGCAGTGTTTTGAACACCACAATTTATTTGCTTTGATTTAGGATAAGACCAAAGCATATATTCACTAGGATAGAGCTTGATTGATTTGCTGATTGGCACTTCATTAAATTTGAGGAAAACCACAAGCCTGTTTTTTCTTTTTCAAATTCAAGAACCATGGTATGAAAATTGCTTTCTTTTCCTTTACCTAAAAGGAAGAGAAACCAGGTAGCAGCTAGTACTCTCCAGTTCATGTAAACCATAAATGAAAATACAAGCTTCATTTACACTACAAAATCCATCCTAAAATATGCAAAGAATCTCTGTGAGCATCTTGTTCTCCCTTGTTTTCCTCTCCTTTTTCCTACAAAAAAGATCCTCTGAAGCTGGTGATGATCTGGCAAAGGCTTTAGGTTCCCCATCTGGCCCAGCCTTTTCTTCCCCTCTCAGAGCAGAATTGCCAAGGTAACTTTCAGTGCCAGACCAATGCTCCCTGAGGGTGCTCTGACAGTGCATGTGTGACTAAGTGACACATCTTACACTGCATATTTCAAACTGTGAGAACTAAAGGGATTTAATAACGTTTATTGCCTAGTTAGAGTCCTCCTCCTCTGTTTGCTCCCTCTCTCTAGCCTTCCTTTCAATCCATAAACCTATGCAGAATTGATGGATTGCACAATATTGCTGAGGAGTATACCCATTGTTTTAGCAAAGGAAGAGCTATTTTTCAAAGCACTCATCCAGAAATTTGGATGATCACAATAGCACTCTAGGTCCCTTAGGGCATTTCCCTTTTCTTCTAGATAAGAAAAGGCACTGAAGAATATGTAATTAAAAAATTAAAAAAAAAAAAAAAAAAAAAAAAAAAAAAACAAACGCACAACAATTGCCAAAAAANGGGTAGATTTTTGGAAGCCCATTTGATGAAAGTTAGTCTATGCTCGTTCTCGTCAGCCCTTTCAGTTAAAAAACCAATGAAATTAAAAAATAAAAAAAAAAAAAAAAAAAAAAAAAACAAAAAACCAAGCCAACCAATTGACAACAAAAAAGAAAAACTCCAAACCTTACATATGGCAAAGTAAAGCAAACAGGCATTGGAATATTTTGCTTTTGTGACTCATTATGTTCCTAAAGTGGGCATGACAAGTATGCTAAAGAGAACAGCTGGATGCTTGACTAGCTCTGGATGTCCTGAATTCCATCCTTGCTTCAATTCAGGAGTGTACCTCTGAGATGAATTTTCTGATCATCCTCCCTTGCCAGTTAGATTCACACAGGGACCAGGCTCTCAATACCCACATAAAATTTCTTTCAGATGAAACCAAACCTGGAGTGTTCTCCCAAAGCATTCTCCTCCAAAGCCTAAAATATCTGGTCCACAGCCTGCAAAGCTGTAAAGGAAACTTCCCCTGGAGTCCATCTGGTGTCAGTGTCAACACACATTCATTTGCTCTCCAAATGCTTCTGTAGTGCTGCCTCTATGGCCACATTAGGATAGAATTTGTGCACATAGCCATGAAATCTGTTTGTGCAGATAAGGAAGATTTTGCCTACAACCATTCTGGGAAATCAGGCTCAGTGAGCACACTTTCTGTGACACTGCTCTCTGCAAGTGCTGCAGGTCAGTATCTCAAAGCACATGACAGAGAGACTAAAGCTGAAATCAATAAAAGGGTGTTTGATCCCTTAAGATTTCAAGAACATTTTGTATTTGTAAATAAAGATATGTCTAACAAAAACTACTGTTCTGAGGTTTTCAAAAGATGTTGCAATTTTCACTGTTGTTCTTTTATTAGGATACTTACACCTGTCTATAATCTCAAATTGTTGAACCATCAATCCATTTGATTAAAAATACCATTTGTAAACCCATTTTCATAGTGCTTCTATATGCCTATAGAGGGAGGATCACAGCAAATCACTAAAAATCCTTATCAAAGTCTCCAGAAGCAGTAATACTTTAGTTTATTGACAACATATAAGAACCCAGACATGATGAACCCCAAGAACAGCATTTGGAGCAAGTATATATGTATATATACATGTGAGAATGATCAGAGAAAGCTGGATAAATTATTCTATGAAAGCATCAGTGTCTCATTAGACAAAGAAAGTGCAATGTGGCAGAACAAATTATTTCTACATTCAGAAGAAACTGGAATATGTACGTGTGAGTTGCTTAAAAAGTTGCAGTTGTAGTATTTGTGTCATATTACAGAAATTTTTGTGACTATGAAAGCATAGTTGTGCTGTGTTTCTTAAATTTAAAAAATATGAAAAGTAGATAAAAATGGAGTCCATATTTTCACTGTCTTTGAGGACCACACAGATGAGAGCTGAAAATAGTTACTAATGGGAAAAGTTTTGTAGAACACCCTCTCTCCTTGCAAAGAACAGAAACAGAAGACAGTACAGCAGAACAGCATATCAGTGTGCACAGCTGATTAGGAAGAATTTTTGACTTGGGAAAATGCATGAAGAAAAAGTTTTGCACTGCTGCAGTTTTCTCAGGGATGTAGATTTTTAAGCAACAATTTATGGAGCAAGCACACTGTAGAAATAATCTTGTGTTTAGAGGATGTTGAACAGGGAAGGATGTAATAAGTCTTTTTCAATCCAAATATGCTGTTCTTTTCCTTGCTGAAATTAATTTTGTAAAACAGCTCCATACATGCTGATCATGAGCCAAAGCCAAAGCAAAATCCAACAGAGTACAGTGGCAGCTACAGCCAGGGGGTAGTTTACAAGAGAAGAAATATGGTTGAATCTGACTGGTTTCTCAGCTCTTTTTCAAAAGGGTAAGCTGAACTTTTTCCAGAAAAGCTCTAAAATATGAAGAAAGATCAGAACACTGAAGTACACTTTTAAGGATTCTTTAATTATCTTGTTTCAGACATTTCCAACTCCTGACAAAAGCTACTCTGAGAACATTAAATTCCCATATTAATATATTTTTCTGACAAGTACTGTAGGCTAAAGCCAGAGATTAAGTTAAACTAACCTATGTTAGTGTCTTTGGAATATTGTTGCCTTTTCCCTCAGTGATGCCATAGTAGAGACACTGGTCAATCTAAAGAATAAAATAGGATTATTACTCAGACTTCAGTGGTTTCAACATTAGGTTGGAACACAGTTTCAGTGGCAAACACTACTGGATACAATAGTGCTTTTATCAAGATGAAGAGGACTCCAAAGACTGCAAGGGTCCCCAGAGTACTTCAAAGAAAAAAAAAATCTTCATATTTTCAGACATATAATATTTGTCTTTTTGATTACACTCTAAGGTTCATTAAGTGTAGTCAGGCCCTACATTTAGCCCAGGAGTTATGTTCACATGACTTTATTCACATAAAGTCAGTTATACAAGAGAGCAGTCAGGCCTTAGGCAACAGAAAGCAGAGCAACTCTGCATCCTGAACCTTGCCAGCAGCCTTTGTCCTCCCATTCTCAGTTTATCTGGGCTATGGTTACATGGAAGTATGCTACAGGGAGTGTATCACTTTGTAAAAATTATATTTAATAGAGTAAAATTATTAAATGGTCTTTTAGTGAAGATGGCTTGGACTGAAATTCATATATATTGACTGATCAGGAGTAGGGGTTCCAAATAGAATGGGTGAAACACCGTGAAATGCTCCAAGATGACTTGAAGTATTAATTAAGAAATCACACTAAAGTCAGCTTTCCTTGATGATGAAAGTCATAAGTCTATTGAGACTTTTTTTTTGTTTGGTGGGCTTGCAGCCTTTTTCTTGCAACACTTTTACTTTTAGGTTAAATGCTTGTATCTTAAGTTTATAATGGCATTCTAGAAGGAGAGCTGTCAGAAAAGTTAGGTCCACTTGCTTGTTCAATGATAACATATTTTCTTGAAAAGCTTTTTAGGAGTATGTGGAAAACATAAATGGTATCTGTTCTGGTAACACCATAATTGTGTGTCCTACAAATTGTACTTGGTCCTTCAAGACTCCAGCATGGTAAACCCTGGTGATGCATTTCCTCTTGAAACATGTCAATAATCCAAAGCAGAGATAAAAGCCCCACCACTTTATCAAATATATAATTAGAAATAAATATGAGATTTCAGATTGAGGTGCAAAAATCAATTTAATCCTAATCACAGAAACCCATATTCTTTACACATCTTTACACATCAATGATTAGTAGAGTTAGGGAGGTAATTTTTCAGGAGATGTTTCAATTGGCATTGCAGTGATATTATTACCCCTTGAGGTATATAAAAGATGTGTAAGTGTGTAGATGCCACAGGAGTCTTGCCAGAGCTGATTCCAATGCAGTTCCTCTACAGTGACCTCCAGAAGGCTTTTTTACCATACTAAGGGAAAAAAAGAATTACTCTTCATTCATATTGAATAAGATGGATCCTTTTAATTTCCAATGCTACGCATTTTCCATGTTTGTTTAAAACTGGTCACCCAGCACCAGCATATTTATAAAAGCTGATTAATTATATCAATCTAGCTGCTGGCTTGTTTATGAGGTTTATTATTTACAAGACAAGAAATTAAACTCTGCATAGTGAGTAAAATCAAATTGTTACTATTCCAGTCATTAATTTTATTTCACTTATAATTTTCATACTGTCAAACATATATTCCTTTGTAATTAGTTTAACAGCTTTTGTTTATTCCATCATATCAAGTTTCTTCTTAATTTTAAAAACTGTTTACGTTTCCTAATCTGAATACTATAAATTCATGATAGAATTATGATTACAATGCTGATAATTCTTTCTAAGGGAGTGTTTAATTGTCTGGGGTAGATTGAACCAGGTCTTCTGGAAGAGAAAGAGGACAGAAAATACAATATCACTCGATATTCTGGTGTCATTATGGACTTCACTCACTTATTTTGACCTGGATTCTCAAACAGCTTTCTGCAGGTGCAAAACATGCCTGCTCACCTGGATATTCCTTATGCAGACAGAGAAATTTAACTGGATAACCACTCCCACACACAAGTCCACTTCCTACATCCCTCTGCAGTTACTCACACCCAATCACATCAGTCTAAGCATACTTAGAAAATTACCTTCTTGCATTGCCTTTGGAAGCATAGAAAATGAAGCTATAAATGTCCTTTACCCCAGAAGATTGACCACATAATATGTGCTTCCCATTTAACTTCCCACATTGTTTTCCACTTGAATATGAGCTACAACTCTGTTACATTAAGAGACAATCTAGGTTTTGCACAAATAAAATGGAAAAGCAAAATATTAAGGATATTTAATGAAGCCTCATCCTCAAAACTTAAAGGAAATTGGACAGATTACAAAAAATTAAGTGAAAACTTGACAATTATTTCAGGTTGCACAATATTAAAATTAATCTATCTAAGCAAAATAAATTAGGTTAGGAGCTTGATTATGATTGATAAATGCCAGAATAGCAGATCCTGATGGAGACTCCTGTTTTTATAAACTATATTTATATTTCATTCAGTCACTTTTGCCTGATTTACAAATAATTTTTAAAATCTGATATTAGACACACTACTAAAAATTGAATAGTTCAGGTACATAATTTGGAAAACTGAGCCATGAGACTTCTGGAAGGAGATCTTGTCACTTAAGAATGTGTTTGTTTGTCATTTGGCTAAATCAGATGTAGACAGTGTAAGTATCACCAGCTGGGAATAATAATAATAATAATAGTAGTATTAGTAGTAATAATAAATTTTTAAAACTTTCAGAGAAGTACATTTGAGTATGCATTGATTTGTGTTGGTACTTCAACACACAAATGAAACTTATGGAACTAAATATCCATTTGGGGTCATCCTGAAACTTGCAAAAGTGTGGAGAAGCCTCCACTGAAGGAATTCAACTTCTTCTGAAAGACAGTAGAAAACTCCAGCCAAGTTTCATAAGGGCTGAATGAAACAGTCACAGTAATGGAATCTTTCTCCAGCAAAAAACCCAAGATGATTTGTAACCCAGTCTTACTGCATCAGGCCATATGTGCTGGATCATTAAAGGCAGTTAAAGTAAACAGATAAGCAGGAAATCCAGACGGGCTCTACAAATCTAGAGTGCAATCAGCTACTTCCACAAACTCAGTGAAGTGACCCAGAGCTCAGCAATCTGAACTTTGAAAAATGTTTATTCATTTTACTCATAAATCATCCTTCACTGAATGCTTGGGGCAAATAAAATGCTTTGCTTGTGGGTTTGTGGCTCTGGGAGAACAAGTATTCTTAATCCATAATAAATATATATTTTTAAATCTGTTCTTTAAGAGACTTAATGCATTAATAAGGAAATAGCAGCCAGTACTGAAACAAATAGGGCAATATGGACATACCAAAACCAATGGTAAAAGTACTGACTGACTGAGGTGAAAACTGAACTCTTGCTGGATCTAAAATTCTTCTAAGGGGATCAGGTATAGCCTGAGTTTGTTACTTCTGAGAATCCAGTCAGCTTGAACCTGACACACAATTGGGAACAGCCAGCACTGGACAGGAGAGGAAGGAGGTTCTCCCCACATCCAGGTCCTCTGACAGTCAGAGGATCTTTGAGGCTGATCCTGCAGGCAAAGGCATCTTAGGAGAGCTGAGGGTCCCAACAGCCTTTACAGGCTGATCCCAAGCCACAGAACCAGAGAGATCAACCTTAAAACCTTGATGTTAAGAGCCTGGTGAAAAATAAGAGTTAAAAAAAAGGAAAAAAAATGTTTCATTCAATTTAAAATTTTGAGGCTCCTTCTTGGTGAAGCAAATTCTTTTCACTTTGGGTCCCATCCTCTTTCTCCTGCAGCTTTGGAAGGAATATCCTCATTTTCTTCTCTGCAGCCACCAAAAGAGTCCTGAGAACCTGGGATACTGCTCTTCTTTCAGGTCATACCTGAAGTGACAACCCATAAAGATCTTTTACCAAATGACTAAGCAGAGACTTATATTTTATTACAGAATAAAGTATTAATGAAAATCAAGAAATTGTTTTTCTGTATCACTGTTTTTCAGTGATATTTTAAAGCAGAAATTAATAAAAGAAATACATTACTTAGTGGAAGAAGCATAATTTTTATTTAATTTAAGGTACATTCAGTCAGTCAACATATCTAGGTGATTGATACCCAGAATGTAGTCTTGTCCAAATGGTCTGCTGAAACCAGAAGAAAACATCTAAATCTGAGCTAAAATTAAATATTCTGAGGAAGAAGCAGGAACAAAACTAGGTTTTTTTGTAAGGCAGATGTTATATATTGATAGTTTTAACTGATTGTTTATTTTGCCTGGAAGCAAGCCTGCCATTTTTATACAGCTTTTTGGGTTTCTTTTACCAGTTTTATGCCACTGGGTAGTATTTACTGCTGAAAAGCAGTCAGAAGAGCTTTCTGTGTAATTGCACTTTCAGTGAAGCAGTCAAATCCTCTTCTACAGCACTTGCTTGCTCTCACACCCACATATTCTTATTCGTATGCAGTGTCTTATCTCTTGCTGTCTGGCCTGTGAATTATGTGTCTGCTTTTATGCTTTCTGCCAGTGTTTGCACATCACTGGTTGGTCATTTTTCACCTCCTGAGTTACACACTCATCACTGTTACCACTGGTACCTCCATGACAGAAAATGAAAAGTATGTCACTCCAATATTTAACCTTGGCTGTGCTAAAAGAGGCCGAGGACTATTCTAATCACAACATGTGGGGGGTTTTTTCCTAATCAAGATCAATCTAAAGCTGAAAAATTAGATAATGTTTCTGTAGCATATTGTTGCTAAAATTACCAGAGTCAGCAACAGTCTTGGCCTCTGCCTCTGAAATACTGGGCAATAGCACTGTGAGGTTCAGTCTGCCCTTCCATATTTTGGTGCACAGCAGGCTGAGTGGGGGAGATGCACACAAGTGTGTGTGAATTAGAGAACACTGCAGGGCAGCAAATGGCTTCCTGAAAGCAGCAAGAAGCACTTAATCAGAGGGACCATGTGAGCAGCAGGAATTGCTTGCTCCTTTAGCTGGGAGATGTGACAGCATCTGCTCCAGTGCTGCCATTAAGTCTCCATAAACACCCCCCATTCTCTGCCATGCAGCACTAAGAATCAGATCCTGGTTGAGTGACTGTCTTCCTGGTACTGCTGCCAAAAATACTTCAAGGGCATGTGTGAATGGAAGAAAAAACCCAACAGTTTGCTTTTCAGACTGAATTACCAGCACAAAGATGCATGCATTTTAATGAAAATTCTGTTCACATAGTAAAGTGTTCGAGAAAATGAAATACTTTTGGGATTTCCAGTAGTATATCCTAAGAGGATTCATCTATTTACTGTGACTTTTATTAATAAATTAATTGCTGACAAATTTATCACACGTTGTGTGCATAAATCTTCAATTGTCTTTGGCTGTGCATTTCTTTAAAGCACTTTGTTCTTGACAGTACCAGAAAAGTCTCTAGGCATGCCAGAAATAGTAATATTTATGCAAATTCCTTGGCCCCAACAGAAAGCCAAGAGAAAAAAAATTAACCATTTGCTAATAAAACACCAGTATTGCTTACAAAGGAAAAAACAGGCTTGAAAACTACTTGTTATGAAATGCTGAATCATGGAACCAGATATGCCAGAAACCTTGCCAGGATATGTTTCCCATCCTGTTCAGTTTTGTGTTTTTTTTTTTTTTTTTAACTGAAAATGGATTGAGAGAAATGAGTGCATTCTCCAGATCACAGGCTCTTTGGCAGCAGTTACTAGAAAAAGATTGATCACATGAGAACAAACCTATCTCCATCTGGGAAATGGGTTCCATGGTTTCCATGCCTGTGGCAGGAGGGTTGGAACCAGATGAACTTTGAGGTGCCTTCCAGCCTTTTGTACCATTGTATGACTGTTTGAAATTAGAGTTTGAGAGCCCTCTTGGCACAGCAAACCCCTGTGGCCGGACACAGGTGGGACTGCAGCTTCAGGAGGCTGCCTGACCTGACCCCCAGGCCCAGCCACAGCCCTCCATGGGGGAGCTCTGGGGGGAAAGAAATCCCCCTTGCCCAGGCAGGGCACGAGCAGGCTGTGAACATGGGTGAAGCTGAGCTGATCAGAGGCACAATTACATGGCCAACTACCAGGATAAAGCTGCCCAGTGCTCAGAGAGCTGCAGCTTTAGTAAGGTACATGTTGGAAATCATGGCTCCTTACTTCCAGCTGACACTCAAGGGGAAACAGCACTTGAGGCAATGTCAGAGGAATGCCANGGCACAATTACATGGCCAACTACCAGGATAAAGCTGCCCAGTGCTCAGAGAGCTGCAGCTTTAGTAAGGTACATGTTGGAAATCATGGCTCCTTACTTCCAGCTGACACTCAAGGGGAAACAGCACTTGAGGCAATGTCAGAGGAATGCCATGGAGGACAACTTCTGAAACACCTCCAGTTAAAGATCATAAAAGCACAAAAGCAGAAGAAAAAGAAGTTGAAGGTTGCTTTTCTGCAGATTGGATCTAAATCAGAAACCACTGGGCAACTAGTTTCTCAGGAGGTCTCTGGGAACAATCGGTCAATCTGCTGCTGGGAAGTATAAAAGGTAACATATTCACAAAACTGTGGATAGTTACTATTCCTGAATGGCTGCACTGCCAGCCATGGTCTATAACCCCTGTGTGTTCAGTGCTGAAACTGCCCTTTCTCTCCTGAGAGCTGGAATTAGGGTGAAAATGTTCAGGCAAAGACTGTCTGGTCTGAATTAAAGACCAGCACTGTAGAAATGAACATGCAAAAACTGCCATTTTCTGCAGTGTGCAGCAGTTAAGTATTCACCCCCAGCCCTGTGAGCCTGAAAATGCACTGGAAGCCCAGTTGAGTAAAACAGCTGTTGTAGAGCTTTAGAAAGTAGCTGTGTAGCTACAAACAGTGTTGCTGGTGGGACCCTCTTTTATAGAACCAAAACAAAGGGCTCTGGGCAACCTGTGGACAAGACACCCTGGGTTTTGTGCAAGTGACCTCACACATTTTTAACTGTATAGAGAGAAGAGTGCCCTACATGAGGCTTGCTCCTTGCCAGCACACCCTACTGAAAGTGTATGAATCATGGGGTTTACAGAGCAAAAGTCTAGACAAGCCTAGGAATTTTAATACAGTTTGAAAGGCTCAGAGGGGACACATACTTGCTTTCTCTCCCATTCAGGACCTAGAAGCATCTTCCATAGTCACAGTAAAAGGCCCTAATTTTTCACCTTCCAGATCACCGGAGTGCACACAGGAAACTTTTAACAATTCAGGTTTACATTTGATTATAAAACAATAGGTGCCATTCTGGTCATCTATACCAAATACTTGACAATAACAACCTAAAATTTGAAAAATTCTCCTCACATGACACATGAATTTTCCTGAGGGCTGAAAGATTGTTAGGACATATCTTTTATATGAGTACTCCATTGCCAAATATCACCTTCTGTTATCTGCAGTTTTGGAGGGTGTGATTGAGTTCCACTGCCCCTGAAGAGAAGAAAAACAAGCTGTTTTTCTCTAGGTCTGGAGGCTGAAACCACGGAAGCAACATGGTTCCCTAATGCAAGAGCCAATTTCTATAATGAACATCTCAAAAATATATCCCAAACCTTTCATCACCTTGAATCCATTCTAGAATAGACTAACCTATTTCATCTCACGCTTACTTTGACTTCAGAAACATCATGGGTTCAAAAGGAGGAACAGCTGGACAAATAAAAAAAAATAAGATAAAAAGAAAAAGGAAAAGGAAAAGGAAATCGTGGCAAAAAAGGTTGTTGGAATGTTCAGGTGTGGAAAGATCTGGAGAAATGAAAACAAGCTCTTCCCTACTCCAATGGGCTGATTCCTGGTGCCAGGGTTTATGTACCAGTCATGAGTTTCCCAGTTTTGCAAGGGATGATAACACAGCAAGCCCTTGCCTCTCCCTCCACTCTCTGGCAAGAAGAACAGTCATGGGTGGGACAGGATTGCACAGTCTGGGAGGCAGTGAGGCCTGGGAAACCCTCATCTCCCCAGGGATGCCTCTCCCAGCTGGTTTCTCTCTCAAGAGCCCCACTGTGCCTCCACAGCATTTCCCAGTGCTGCTGTAGGACTCTCAAATGCTTTGATATGGGCAGCTAGCAAAGCATCACCTCCAGGAGGTGAGCAAGGGGAAAAGTTATTCCATGTGCATAAGGTTTAATGCCAGGTAAAGCTCTCTGTGCTGCTGAGTAAACAGTCTGGCTTATCCTGTGCAATTGCTACCTATCTCCCTGGGAGATAAGGACTGGGGCAGTCCACTGGGACAGTGACCCAGAGTCTTTTCCAGTGCACAACAGATAAGACAAAATTGAAACTGAAAGATAGATTACATTTAATTTCCTAGCTGCTGTCAGAAGTTGTGATCCAGTGTGAAAGACTCTGTGTGTGCATACACATCCACATTCTCTGTGCTACAGGGAGTGGTCAGTGTCTAGTGTTGCCAGTAATTGTTGTTTTGCCTTTCAGGACAAAGGCTCCAGAAAGGAGAAGGCACTGAAGCATGATTTTAGTCTGGGGATGCAATTACATACTTCCACTTCCACTTGTTTTTTTGTTGGTTGGTTTTTGGTTTGGTTTTTTGGTTTTTTGTCTGTTTTTTTTTTTTTTTTTTTTTTTTTTTTTTTTTTTTTTTTTCCTATCCATAGTTTTCTAGCAAGTTTTAGAAATGCTAAAACTTATGCCAAAACAACAGCATGCAGCTGTGGACATGCACCTCTGAAAAGTGAAAGAAGCCTTTGTTCCTGAGCCACTTGTAGCCAAAATGCAAAATGTAATTTTGGAAAAGGAATGCGAAAACTCTGCTAAACCAGACCTTTACATGGTCTACTACCTTTCATTATTCAAAGTTATAAGGTTCAAATCACAGATTAAGTAAGTTATTTTTTAGTAATTAGACAAATCCTCTATCAGGCAAGCACAACACTTTCTGAATTAATTGTTACTGCACATGCTGTGTGTATATTGTTCTCCTTTCCTCTCTCAATATTTTTCATTCAAATTAACTTTTATACTTTCCTTTTTATTTAAAAAAAAGTACAATCAGAAGTAATAAATACTCTAAAATAACATGAAACTACCTTTCATGTTTCAACTTTCATCTTTCAACTACTCTCAAAAAGAGTAAAAAAAGTCTCACAGAGCATTTAATTGAAATATGATGTTAATATTTAAGAACACAAACAGGAAAGTATGACAATCCCTCGAGCTATTACAACTTTCTCTGATTTAACAGACATAAAATACTGTAGCATGAAACTAATTTCATGCTGCCAGATAAATCAGTGTCATGCTCACATTACAACCTACTCTTGTTAAGTAAATGTTCACTTCAAATAAAGTACATGCTACATTATATTTTTAAAGGCATGTAGAAATGCATGTATATACATTAGGTGGAATTTGATGTAATTACAACTAAGCTGAATTCTGCATGAAAATCAGGATTCACCTAAATTTCAAACATCTGCAAGAATCATTTCAGCCTGCAAACATCAGCCCCACAGTCAAGAACTCAAAGGAGAGGTTTATATCAGGGATTCAGTTGATCCATCATGTATTTTCACTTCATTTTTCTTCATTTTTCTTCATTTGCAGTAAGCAAATATTTTTCTTCATTTGCAGTAAGCATCTAAACCAGAGAAATATATTTCCAAACAGAGATGAAGTAATTTTATACATCTTTACCAGCTATCTCCTTTTGCTATAGGCATTGGTAAAGATGGTTTTCTAGCTTGTTTTCACTAATCATTAACAAATGTCATCCTATCTAAGCTGTTATTCAATAATTGTGTACTTTAGAGTTTTCTAGGGAATATTTACTGGGAAATGTATTTAAAACGTGCTTTTTTATAAAACCTATTATATGTGCATCAATGAATTCAAGACAGCTTCCATTTTCATGGTAGTTTTTTTGTATTTTTTGCCTATTAGTCCCCTTTTATTCCTGAATATATTAAAGCAATCTCTCAAGGTATTGTTTATAAATTCCAGAATAGCATATATTTTCTTAAATGCTTTTAGGTAAGAGCTTGTTTTCTTTATTCTTTTCAAATTGCATGGAGATTGTTTTTAAATTTCAGGTTTATCTGGTTGCTCATTTAAAATTTTCAGTCAACTTGTGTTCAGCTTTGTTACCTGTATTTAATTTTCATGTACTTTCATGCCATACAGATAAACCACAATAATTCTGGAAAGCTTCCAGTTGTATCAACACCACTAATACATATTGAAATCCCATTTGTTATAACAATGATCATTATTAGTTTGTCCTGGGGGAGCCCAAAGTAGATGGCAAAGGCTACAAAGGTCATGTTTAAGAACTTGCTTGCTGGTTGCCAAGGCTTGGGGATGCCATCCAGCCATCAGCACATCAACCCTTCACAGCACCCTCAATATTCAGCCTGACCTGGGCAGCATGGAGAGGTCAGGAGATCCACATGCCATGGAACCTCACTCAGGGGAAGGCACAGTGTGTCCCACCTGCCCTGTCCCCAGCCTGGCAGCATGGAGAAGCCAGAGCATGTGAACTGGAGAGAGCTCCTTCCTGGGTGTGTGACACCTGAGATGTTCTACAGACATCAGAACAATCTGTACCAAAATGCTTTAACTTCAATTGCTTAGCTGGACTTACCTTAACTCTGCACTTTGGTTTCACAGCAGGATGCACTGTTTAGTTGGGTTAACAGTCAGAGCCAGGCTGCCTTCCTTCCACTGTATTCTGCTCTGCTGGGTCTTGTGGCACTGCAATTTCATTTTTGTAATGATTCAGCTCTTGTACTGGGAGTCTGCATCTTCTTATATAGCTCTTCTTCCCCCTGCAGTTTTTCATGAGCTTCATTCAAATTCCACTGAATGAAAGCACTGCCCAAATGAAGCCAGGATACTTTTTAAAATAATAACAGTCTTCAACCACGGTTTTGGCTGCCTTTGTAAGAGAAATTTTAACAAAAAAGAAAGAAAATGTCTAGCCATTCAATCAATTGTAAGGAAAACCAACAAATAGAGACAAACTGCCAACCTACTACTCTGGATGTCTCCTCTGATTGCTAAAGTCAGGATACCTTTTTTACATTATATGTACTTTTTCTTTCTCTAAATAAATATGTACCATGCTGAGTCTGAGTTTCCTTAATTTCCCAGGTTAAGCACCTACTCTACAGTACAATAATTTGTGTTTACATAATGAGCTTTAGTACTATTTTCTGTACTATGATTACTACATTCTCAGAGACTTCTAATTTTCACTCTTCGCTTTAGTAAATATTGATTATCTATAACTATTTTTATATCCAGATATGCAGTGGGAACTTATGCATTTTGCATAAGCAGCTGATTAACAGAGAGCCTTGTAATATAGAGAAGACCCAGAGAATTATGTAGTATAATAATCAGAATGTGAAATCTGGGATTACGTGTACAGCGAGAAAAATAAATACTGAAAGCGAAACACTAAATATTTTTAAAAGATTACCTTGAAACACTAACAGATAGCTAGCTTATTTGATTAAACTGAGTGCATTAGAGAATTTTATCGTTTCTGTAAACGAGATGTCCTGTGTAAGTACACTTTTAGCCTTAGAGAAACAACAGCCTGAGGTTGCATTTGACTCACTGGAATAACAGATGACTTAAACATCCTCCTTTGCTACCTTTAATGGTTGAATTGGAAAGCTTCCTGTCTGTCAGAAAGAAACCTTCTTTCCCTATGGATCTGTTCTTTCAGAAAGGTCAGCACAGACTCTGTTTTGCTGTTGTGACTTTAAAAAAAAAAAGAATTTGGTAAGTGTACCAGTATATTTGCTAACCCTTGACTTCCTAAGGGGATTTTTTGCCATTTTTTTAATGAAAAAAAAGAAAGGAGAACAAATGAGAGAAAGGTATTTCTCACTGAAAGTGTTTGCTTTACGATTTTGTAATATTTGCATAACAGCAATCTTAAAAAACAAACTTACAAAACAACAAAACCCAAAAAAACCCCATATTAGTATTTTGTAAGTATTTCTTCCCTTGTCAGACAAAGTTATTTTTACCTAACAATTAAAGCACTTGCTAAGATGCTCCTCCTAGATATTTCTTCCCATGCAACTATTTTTCTTATGTGATTGCTAACATTAGAAAGAGGCTAAATGACTCTTAAGGGCTGTTTTCAATGAAACAAGCTGGCTGAAGAAAAATCTGAGTGCACTTCCAGTTGCTGGGCATGAGATATTTTAAATGCATTTTGGTCCTGTACAGTCTTCCAGTTGTTAGCATTAGCTGTCAACCATAAGTTGACTATAAATTCTAGCTGCACACTACTTGGTGTCTGAGCTTACTAGGAATGCACTTTGTATTTCTAAGAATCAGTCACAGTTCATACAGATGCAAATCTAAAAAAGAAGCTCGAACATAATCTTGCTCATTGTAATTTGAGGGGACACTGTAAGGCACTTGCAAATGTCAATATTATTTTCTATATGTAAATATTCCCTTTGTTTGCATAATCCTCATGGATATCATGTTTCAGTGTTTGGCTACTTCCAGCAGACCAAAGGGCAAAGTGGGGGAGAGATCAGCAGTAATGTACATTACGAGAAGCCTTCAAACAAAAAAAGCTTTTTGGCTTTGGCAAAACCAAAGCCACCAAATTCAGTTTCTGGTTGTGATTTGGTCAGTTTTACATATGTCAAGTGATGTTTTCAGGAGTCAAACAAACAAGATACTGCCTAGTGCTTCACCCTTCTCCCAAAACTACAGCACAAGTACGAGGAAGACAAACTATCAACTCCACCCCGGGGTGTGATGCAGCAAGTGTTTGTACATCCACACACATTCACATCTCTCCATGAACTAATGAAAGCCATATTTTACAATCCAGAACAAAACCTCTCACTCACTGTTCTAACCAGCTATTAATGCCCCTCAGCTCGGGCAGTTGGGGCTCAGGCCACCCAGACTGACTGGACACACACAGTGGATCCTGGGGGTGAGGCAGCTGTGTGGGGGGACCTCTTCCATGTCTGTAAGTACCTGAAGGGAGGTGTCAAGAGGATGGAGCCAGGCTCTGCTCAGTGGTGCTGAGCAACAGGACAAGGGGCAGTGGGCAGAAACTGAGGAAGTTCCACCTGGAAGAGGAAGAGGAAGAGGAAGAACTTCTCTACTGTGTGGGTGACCAGGCACTGGAACAGATTGTCCAGAGAGGCTGTGCAGTCTCCCTCACTGCAGATATCTGGACACCATCCTGTGCCATGTGCTCTGGGATGGCCCTGCTTGAGCAGGGAGGTTGGACCAGATAACACACTGTGGTCCCTTCCAACCTGACCCATTCTGTGATTCTGTAATTGAGGAAGTTTGCTTCTCTTTCACACACACTTCTTGTCAAATCTTATGGCTGAAGAACAGTGGTTTTTCCTTTGTAAAATCCAGTGATGCAATAAACAACAGTTTCCCCTGCAAAAATGAGACTGGTCTTGCTTGATATTGTTGATTTTAAAACAATGGCATTTTTATATTTTGTTCATTTAAAAGTTTTCCGAAATTTTTCATTTTACTTATGTACTTAGAGGCTTTCCTGCTTGCAGACTGCGGCCTCATATTTTGGACACTTGTTGACCCAGACACCTCCCTGGAAAGGCATCTTCACAGGCCCCCCTCAGTGTACAGCCTTGCTCAGTTAGCTCCACATTTCCAGCATGGGATTCAGTTTAAGCTTCAGGTGTTCAACCAGCAGTTCCAGCTGCCCTCCTTAAGGGACACTTACTTGCCAAAGGAAGTATTTTTTTAGCAGTAAGTACTTTTTAGTATCACTGACTCTTATTTCAGATCAGTTAACTTTTATTGCAGTCAATTTCAAAACTCCAAGTTGCTTTAAAATCCATTATCACTCAGTATCTGACTTTATAAGTCTAGGTTTTTCCCTTGTAGCATTCCTAGAAGGATTCTAATTAGAGTCTTTGTTGTTTTGTTAGTGTTTAAGTCAGCAGGAAATACACCTTTGCACATGCAACTCAGTGACCCAAAAAGTATTCTTTCTTTCTATTGCACTGCCAGGCGCTGCATATTTTAATTCCAGTTTCACTCCCCACTTTGCCTCCTGCATTTATTGCCTCAGCTAAGCAGAATAACAAACTCCAGATGCAGATAAAGGACTGCATCCTTTGCTGATTATCCCAACAGGGCTACCAGCAATGAGACACTCGTGCTTTGCACGGCCACAGCAGAATCCTTTGCAGTGCTGGTAATTCCACGGTACACATCAAGCGAG
>VZRX01012533.1:0-16985 GCA_013398075.1 Notiomystis cincta
GAGTTTTGTTTCCCATGGAAAAGCTTCATCGTTTGAATCCAGGACACTCTGGTCGTTTGTCAGGCCCCATCTTAATTTTTCCGCACGGAGGAAGATTCCTCCCAGAGGAATTGTGCCAGCAGGTAGGACTCTGTCTGCTTTTGGACTGCCAGAGAGCTCCTCCGAACTGACATGATGAACATGGGGTGGTGGGTTTTGTTTCCCATGGAAAAGGGGCATCTTTTTTATCAGGCACACTCTGGTCGTTTGTCGGGCCAATTCCTAATATTTTCGCACAGATGAAAATTTCTGCATTGGGAAAGGTGCCAGCAGGCAGGACTCTGTCTGCTTTTGGTCTGGCAGAGGGCACCTCTGAAGTGACATCAAGAACATGGGGTGGTGGGTTTTGTTTCCCATGGAAAAGGGGCATCGTTTGTATCCAGGACTTTGTGTCTGGAATTCGGGGTCCTCCCTCTAATTTTTCCGCATGGATGAAGATTTCTCCCAGAGGAAAGGTACCAGCAGGTCGGATTCTGTCTGCTTTTGGACTTCCAGGGGGCAGCTCCGAACTGCCATCAAGAACTCAGGGTGCTGGGTTTTGTTTCCCATGGAAAAGGAGTATCTTTTGTATCCTCTGTACCTGACTGAAGCAGTGAGCCTCACCCGGCACCACAAAAATACCATGATCAATATGTGTTTTATTCCCGTTTTTCTCCTCTTCCATCTCCACCCAGGGGACAAGCCCAGGTAAGAAAGCTTTCTATGGAAAGCATTTAATCACACATCAATATATATAGTGTAGAAGGAAAAAGCAGTATGAAATACTGTAAAACTTGATTTCAGGAAAATAAGACAAGGTACATATAGCAAAGTTTCATTGCAAATTATTGCAGCTTACTTTCACTTCTGATGCTCTCAAAGGTCACAGAGAAATGCTTGGGGGAGTAGCAGTCATCCATTTCGCAGAACACAGCCTGTGTAAACAGAGAAGTAGAGACAAGAAATGCCAACCTCTTTTTCTTCCCAGACTAGCTTCATGCAGATTTAAAACCATTCTCTTGTTTTAACCCAATTTTTCCTACCATTTTCACAGGAGCTCTGGCATTTGTAGGGAATACTTGACTTTATTGATTATTGATGAGATGTGTATCTCATCAAACCTGATATTGCAGCAGTGCTGGGTGTTACAGTCATTTACAGTGTGAGGGTACATTTAGCAACTGGCAGGAATTATATTTTCCTGCTGTTCCCCTCTGCTATATGAATATATAAAAATGTACAAATATGCAAAGAATTGTGACAGAGGTTATTGGCTCATTAACTATTCTGCAATAAATGTAGTAATTAATGGATTATTTCCATAACATCTGTTATTGCAATAACTCAGTACTCAAAGTGAATAATTTTATTGTAACTTCCTGGGGTTCTTTTCCCCCCTACATCTACAGAAAACTGTATCAAACTTTGGAAAAACACCATTAAGCACCAATAAACCTTTAGGGCAACTTCGTTTTTTCATGTGTGGACTACATCACCTGCTTAGATATGTATTCACAGTTCTGCTGGAATGAGCATCATCTGCCTTTTCAATGTAACACAAATAAACCAATAGTGAATTTAATATTATCTATCATTTGGTCAAAAATATATCTTAATTAAAAGGGCAAGGCATTAAGAGACAGACTTACATAGCCTCAAGTCATGGCAAATATTGCTTCTGCCCTTGAGGGCCAACTGTTATTAGGGCCAAGTTAGCATATTTTCATGTTTCCAAATCCAGTTGTGTCTTAGGCAGTTAAATATCAGTAAGAGGGTTCCCCTGTGGGCACTTGGTGTACCAGTGGAAATGAATCACACTGCCTCTAAAAAGTGTTAGGTTTAAATTCCTGATCTGGTTTAATACTGAATGCAGTCAAATATTGTCTTTATCCAAAACATGTAAGCCACTATGAAGTTATCACAAGTATAGGTTTAGAGGTGTGTTTATGGCAAATAAAGGCTTATAAAGAATTTATTCAATTGCTACCTATGATTCCTCCAATGCAACAACAAAATGAGCAGTAGAATACTAATGTTTGCATTAGTTTTTCACCAAAACTTCTTTTTGTCAAGAATACAACGTCTAATATCCCCACTGGATTTAAAAACATTCCTGTTTATTTCTAGAACTGCAACATAATTAACCTGAGTATCAAGCCCTCAGTTTAACTAAGGTTTATCTCTTAGTTTTCCTTTACTGGGAAGAGACACCACATTTTACACAGAATGCCATGTGTAGGTGTGCCAGTCCACTGGCTACCACAATTCAGAACTACTTTCATGCCCTCATGAGACCTGACCTGCAACCCTGCAGCCAGGTCTGGTGATCTCAGCACAAGAAAGCCATGGTTGCTCTTGGAGCAGGTTAAGAGGAGGTCATGGAGATGCTCAGAGGGCTGGAGCACCTCTCCTATGAACACAGGCTAAGATCTGGGAGTGTTCAGCACGGAGAAGGCTCCAGGGCTTATAGCAAAGGAGGGAGAGAGACATTTTAGAGGGGCAGGTAGTGATAGGACAAGAGGAAATGTCTTTAAACTAAAAGAAGAGATTTAGATTGGCTGTTAGGAAGAAATTCTTTTCAGTGAGGGTGATGAAGCACTGGCACTGGTTGTCCAAGGAAGCTGTGGATGTCCCATTGCTGGTGTTCAAGGCCAGGCTGAGTGGGGCTCTGAACAACCTGGTCCAGTGGAAGTGTCCCTGCCCACGGCAGGGGGTTTGGAATGAGGTGACCTTTAAGGTTTCTTCCAACGCCTACCAGTCTATGATTCTGTAATTTAACACACCTGGCTGCCCCAGCTTTCAAGTCTGTCTTAATGTGCAGGCTCTTGTCAAGTACTGCACACCAGCTTTGAAGTTTACTGTACCACAACTGAGGAAGGTTCAGGCATCCTCAAAACTACTCTGATGAAGCCTAACTTTTTGCTGGAGCAAATCTGGATCAGATGTCTTTAAAAATCCTGGTTAATGTGACTGACACATGCTCATGGAGTCCCAGCACCTGACAGGGCTTCTCAAAAGTCAGTTCTTTAAGACTTCATCTTTATTTAGTCTTCCCATTTAAGCAAGAAATTAAAAAACCTTAAAAAAAAAAAAGTCAACTTTCTGTTTGGAAGACTGCTTCAGAAGCATCCTGAAAGAATTATCTTGGGGAATTGCCAGAAGCTGAATATGAATTTGATATTTGCATTTTTAAAAAGGTTTAAACTAGGAATCATTTACAACCTCTTGTACAACTCTGGGACAATTTCTTTGTTATGAATTGCACCTCTATTTCTCACCTTCCATTAGCTACACTTAAGAGTACAGGGAATCCTGCAAGCAGGAATTTTGGAGTAGCTCACTCAAGTGCACGTCCTAAAGGGAATATCCAAAGATATTATTTGAGTCAGCTGTGAACATAAGCTCCCAGCAGAAGTACACAGCAGCAGTCAGTCCAACTCCCAAAGCACTCAGAGGGCTTTGTCTAAAGCCAGGAATGAATTAAGATGCTTCTGTCCTATTGCTCATAAAGTTCATAATCCAAACCTTCAAATGAAGTCAACTTATCAGGAAACATTCTGAACCCAGAACTCACTCAAAATGTGGTATACAAAAGACATATAATATTTATTAAATTACAGCAGCTTTAAACAGGAGAGTTAAAAACTTTAAAATATCCAAATTTTGGATTCATGATTTTTCTTTGTGACAGTCAGTGGGTCCCTGGGATATCTGTTGGCACCTTTAAGAGTTCTTCAACTTCCTCCTGTAAAGCCTCAGCTTTTTCACTCAGCAGCATCTTCAACAAGCAAAAACAAAGAAACAAAAATTAGAAAACAAATACAGGCATTAGCTGTAACTCTTAGATTAAAACACCAATGATTCTATCCAAACTTGCATCTGGGTCTGTAAAAGACTGCTGCTGCTGCTTCCAGGACTGCAGCAGCTTTGCCTCAAAGGACTAACATTTGCACCAGCATTTTTTTTTGCTGATTAGTGTACACCCATATAAAAAGCAGTCACACAAAAGTCATACAGCACACAGCTGGTTTTCTGGATTCTGCCATGACATAATACACCAAATTTACAGAACAAACCAGTTTTGTCTGGAACAGGTAAGGAACATTTTTAACCTTAAACATTTATTTTCCATGTTGGAATAAACATTTTTAAGTTGTGCCTGCTGAGTTGACAACTTCTTCCTTTGTTTGAAATTTCTTACTACAGCATTTTACAATGCTGTAAATTTTACCAGACACACAGGACTCCTGATATCAGCAGTTGTTTAATCCACTGCCCTGAATTGTTTGTTGCAGGCAGTTGGAGAAGAACAGAACCCCATGCAAACACTCTTCTAACTTCCCAGTTAGAGAAAACTCCATGAATTTAATATCTGAGCATGAGACTAGGCTCGACTGCTAGATTTGGCATTGATGTAGATAAGGAATCTGCAGAGATCCTTTTCTTCTGGCTCCCACAGCAGCAAACTAAAAATGCAGCAAGAAGCCTACAATTACATTATCTGAACATGACCTTTTAAGTGCATAACCCCCAAAGCTAGCATGTTTATTTCATGAGAACTGATTGCCCTATTTTTACACCTACCACCCACCCTTTTATTCTGGAAATTCCCTTACTTCACCAAGACCTTGCTCTTTTAGTAATATCAAACATGAAGCCAATACCCTTGCAACAGCAGATGATGAATGGAGATAGAGAGACAATGCCATCACTTGATAAAGCACTTCCTTGTTTAGACACAACTCAGTGTTTGTTACAGAACCTGCCTATTCAAATGGAAAAGACAGGAGAGAATAAAAGGGCATGACAAAAGTAACCTAAATAGGTGAGGTTAACCCTGCACATTTGTGATCAGCATTCAGATCACAAACATACACTAATGCCTTTCCTAGTAAAACAAATCCTTGCCTTTTAATGTCATTCAAACATTCACCTTCGACATACTGGAGTTCTGAAGCAGGTTTTTGTAACCTTGTGTCTAACTCACCTTTGCAGATGAAACAATTTGTTTGGCTTGACGTCGTGACAGGTGCTCAATCATCCTGACCAGAGTGTCTGGATTTGCATTGGCCAAGTGGGCTAAAGTTTTGTACCCTGCATTGTAAAGCTGTTTGGCTCGTGCCTGAAAGTACAAAATTGTGTTAGATTATCAGAACAGGAAATAAGAATTACTGGTAAATGCCAACCTCTGCACAAACCTCAAACATTTCATTCTGCACATCAATCCAATTTTTTTTTCTCTTTCTAACATAAATACTCACTGAGAATCTTTATAGCCCAGAGCCACAGCTTTACTACTAAGATTTACCACCCTAGCAATCTTACCCAGTTCTTAGGAACCCATTTGGCTTTATTTACTCTGAGCCTAGATGATACCAACTCTGCTGTCTTCTCTTGTTACCATGTTTTCTGCATTCACTGTCACTGACAGTCTCATGTTCTTTGGAGGTGTCTGCCATGTTTAGCTTCTCAGATTAAAACCTCACTGCCACTAAATTCAATGGTTTTCTAACAAACTGATTCTACAATATGCTGGCAAGTTAAATAATTCTGCAAAGAGTAGAACTTTGTACTGAAGCCCCAAAAGAGCTTTTATTTTAATAGGAGTCTTTGATTTAGAGACTGGTTAGATTTCTTATTTAAAGTACATGCAGTAGTGCAAGTGATTGCCAAAGCCAAAGTTCTCAATAGGACTTTGCATATTTCTGTAAGGATCTTCTAACTTACATATGTAAATTCTTATTCCTCTTTACTCTCATGAACTGAAGAATCCTTACCACAAAAAAACCCATGGACTCTGTTTTCCAACTGAGTATACAGTTAAATTATTGTCCAAATACAGTATTTTCACAGTTGCTGTGGCAGCAGCCAGAAGAAAAACATTGGCTCCAGCTCCCATTTCCTCAACAGATCACTTTCCCCCCAACCTCCAGACTGTTGTGCAATATCTACATTATGCTGAATTCCCAGTAACAAATTAGCCTGGTCTTCCAGATACACTTGAAAGGCACAGTAACATTTAGCACACAAGTTTACATTGAAAAGTTTCATTGACCCAGGTTTACTGACCTCTAGAACCCCTGCTACTTCCATCAGAGGGATGAGTTCTGTCTTAACACAGTATGTCAGCTGCTTGGTAAGTTCTGTCAGCAAGGCTTTATAAACCCAGAATTCTTCCAGTTCCTGGAGAGACAAAGACCACTAAAAATCAGATCCAAAGTTCTGTATTTGGGGAATATGACTGACAAAACTCTGCTATGGCAACAAGCATATATTTGGTTTTAGGTGGGGGAACCACTATTATTTCCAGCTATCATTTCAGGTGTATCCAGCACTCTTCAGCTGAACATCTCAAAGCTGGGGCAATTCTGAAGGATAAGCAATGTATTATTTCAATTATTTCACCAACAGTCCTGACACTGATCAATGCCCTGTACAATGTATATTTTTACATTCTCAGTGCATAAAACTTACTTTTACTATCAGAAATGTCATTGTATGACCATGCTTTGCTCAACAGGAAAAATAACTTTGAACAGGAAAGGTGAAACACCACACCTGTATTCAGTCCTAAAGTAAGAGAACAAAACTCCAGATTTTGCAAAACCAAACCACAAAGAGTTTATTTACATTCTTTTAACACAGTACCTCACAGAAATGTAGAAGACAGGATGCAAAGGAGGCTGCAGAATTGAGGAGATTTTGCACATATCCCCGGGACATGTTAAATTTCTCTGAAACACTCCATATATTGGTCTCTTTCAGTAAGGTATAAAGGACAAAGGTCAGGTACAGCCTGTTCACCACAGCATTATCCACATTCTAGAAATAAGACAAACTAGAATTCAGAGCCAGTATCACACTGCAGTTGTTCTGTTTGTACTACAAGGCAAATATTTTCTTATCTACTCCCTTTACAGCTTTAAAACATTTCTATATTACACACAAAGACATTAAAACATTAAGAAAACCAAGCAATGAGGTTAAAAGAACTCTGATAATCAGAACAGTAATAAACAACATTGGCAGAAAAATAATCCAGAATTTGTAAATAATCCAATGAAGTTACTAAACTGTCATCTTAGTTATGAGAAATCTCCAACCTACCTTTCTGATGGCTTGACCAGAAGCCTTTTTTGTAATAAAGCTTTCAGGTACTCCCACAATATCTGCTACTTTTTGCTCTGCTGCACTCAGCTGGTTGAACTAAAATAAGATTTTACAAAGAACTTTCAGATATTTCTCTTAATATTACAGAATACACAAATGTATTATTTACAGTGAAAAATTGTTTTTCAGTAGCTCTATAGAATCAGTAAAGTAGTACTACAGTCACTAGTCACAGGCAGATCTGAAGCTTCTTTGCCTACTAGTTTGAATTATCTGTAACTGTCCATCTCTGGATGCTTCATTTTAACAGAATTATATAGACTTTAGTGCTTCCCCAGTAAAAAATCAGCCTATTTGCCATTAAATTATTACCCCACTACATGTCCTGTGTGTACAACCCCCCTGGAAATTTAATACACAGGATTACTGAATGCCCCAATGCATATTGGCTAGCAAATTCTCACCTGTCTCAAGTATATCATCCAATCTGGGCTACAGGTAGAAATCATATCATAGGGAGTTGCCAGATATAGGAGGTGAAGATTGCTCTCAAGAATCAGCCCCTCCAAACCCTTCTTCAATTCTCTATACAGAAGATTGCAGTTTGCCAAGTCTATAGAGCCTAGAATAAGCACACAGGGTAAGAATAAGCACAATTATAAACAGGCACACAGAGTTAAATGAAGTACATTTAACATAACACAGAATCAGTGTTGTCTTTATCTTCCACAAAAGCTTGTTATGCCATCTGAACTGGAGAGAAATACCTGTAATCTGAATAACTGTTCTAATCTAACATGTGAGGATGCAAAACTGAGGAGAGGCAGTCACCTATTTCCATGTATGTTCATTCTGTGTGGTTTTGGAGTGCTTGTGAAATGCCTTGGCTTTAATGAAATCCTGCAATAATGCTGTAGATTGAAGAAAACCTTCAGATTCATTGTATTTCAATAGCATTCCACACCCCAAAATCTTTTTGATACAACAGGAAAACAGAACTTCCTGATATATGTCTTTTTATTGCAATTGGTCTACATGACATATGTTCCCTTTCCCACTTAAGCTTTCCAAGAAATCCTTCTGTTTACAATTACCTGTTCATAACAATTAATTATAAAACAAGGTCCTGAGCCACTTTGATTACAACTACTAAATTAAATTAAATTTTTAGTCATTTTGTAGGAGTACAGGTCTGGTTTCTTTCCCAGTGAGTTCAATATTATTACATTTCATTCCCATCTCATTCAGCCATGTGCTGCTTCACTCCCATTTTCAGTCCAGTGCATCGTGTAACAAAACTCTCTCTCTACAAATTATTTTTCATTGCACTTCAATAATAAGAGTAAGAAAAGCCTTACCCTTATATGTAGCTTTACCCAAGGGTGTGATTGCCAGTGTACATTTGGAATTGTGGTCCTTCTCAGATATTCTCCCTTTAAGGAGTCCTTTTTGTATTAGATTTTCCAGCCCATCTTTAATTATCTCCGAGAGGCTCTTCTCTTTAGGCAGCAGATGCTGCTGAACACCCAGCAATGTATTGCACATAAAATTGTCCACTTCCTCATGGGTAACTGCTATCTGCATCAGTTTGGGAAGTGATTAGCATATTTAAAGTTACATTTCACACGTTTAATAAGACATAGGAAAAATTTACTGAATAAAGAAAGCGTCTGTGTTTCTACTGAAATATATCCCAACAAATGATAGATACTCCATGGTGGATCTGATGGACTGCTCTCCAACTGCTCTGTTATTCTAGCTACTGCTTCATGCTGACTTGTTTCCACTGTTTCTATTTGCATTTTGAATCACATAATAGAAATATAAATATCAATATTCTATTGTATAATAAGGCAGATATAATTTTTGCTTTTACACATAAGGAAACTGTAGCATTACATAATGACTTAACGAGTGAGTTAAAGACTAATCAAATTTTTGTCCTTATCTGATTAGAAGCTGTTCTGAACTTGCAAGACAAGCAGTCTGTCTTTTTCTACAGAATCAACAGGTGACATTTTCTTGGCATTTCCAAGCACTTAGGTTACTCAGAGAAGATTTTAACTGATACCTTCAGTCCAATCAAAGATAACAACAGGCTCTGCATTCCCTTGGTCAACTCCAGGAGAAGATTGCTGCAGCAACTCTCCAAAGGACTGTGGACTAAATCCTGAACCTAAAAAGAGCAAGGAATATATTAGTACAGAGCAATATTTATGCATTAATTTTACACTTTAAAAAAAAATAAACCTGATATGCATGATTCAGCTTCTAAAGAAAATAAGCATAGACACTGAAAGTTTACAGTTCACATCTGAAGACAAGCCACATAAAGGTAGTTTAAAGGTATTATTACATAAGTCAAATACTTACAACTTTAAGAGGTGAACAAAAATTTAGCTAGGCAGCTTCAGCTCCTCCTGTTTATTCCACCATCTTAACTCAGCAATTTAAACTACCAACAGCTTTGTAAAAATTACCAAGTGTTTGTCTTTTTCTTGCACTATGAGAATACTTTCTCCAGCACTGTCAATACCAGCTCGACCAGCTCTGCCAATCATTTGTTTATACTGGTTCTTCTTCAGGAAGTCATTGGCAACATAAGGAGCTCTGAGAATCACCCTGCAAAGAAACCTTTATTAAGTTATGCTTTATATTCAAATTACTAAAGCAGCATTAAAGTGTTACAAATTCAAATTCATTCTTTGTATGTACCCCTTACCCAGTAACTAATAAAAATCAAATGCACCTCAGATGTGTAAAGCAATTGTAAAGCATTAAACTATTTAAGGTGTATTAAATGTGAACACAGAAGTGGATTCTTAGCAAATAATCTTTGGTCACACAGAGTACAGAAGCCTCATAACCAGAACTTGTATGTGAAAAGATAACACATTTTTGTGTTAAAACATATTCCAACTATAACTCCTTAGAAAATACCTATTTTACAATTTAAACACTGTTCTTAGGAGAGTATTTAAAGAAACCACTGTTCTCTTGAATAACACTACTAAAAACATTGAAGCATTGTTCAACATACCAAATTTCCTTAATCCATTTAGCTAAGTGCTCTTCAGTTATGTACTCTGAGGTACTTCCTACTGATTCACATTTCCTACATAAATACTGCACAGTCTTGTGTTCTAAGTTGAACAAAAAAATCCCTTCTACTTTGATGGTAAAAGCAGAAACACACTTCAAATAGCACTGAGACTTCCAACTTATTAAAGCATTTTTTTTTTACAAAGCAAAAAATCAATGCAAAAATTTAATGTTTTGGCTACTAACCTTCTAGCTGGCAGGTTGACTCCAGCAGCTAGAGTGGCTGTGCAAGCAAGCAGACACAGGACACCTGAAGAATAAGCTTCCTCTATGATTTTTCTTTCATCATTTGTAAGGCCACCATGGTGATAGGCAATACCAAAAGGGATTGTTTGCTTCAAAACAGGACAGACAGCTCCATTTCCAATACTCTTTAGGTTCTTCAGGAGATCTTGTTTCTCTTTCTCCCTGTGAGCTCTAAATTCTCTTGAAGGAGGAAAAGCATTTCTTTAGACTTTGAACAATCATTAACTTCAAAGAAAATAAAAACCAAGAGACGTGCTCACTGTCTACTTCTGCTCATCATTCATTCCTCTAACATCTAGGTTGGATAAACAGTTATTTCCAGTAACTTTAAAATAGCAACAATCAGCAATAGGCTGATTTAGTTGCAACTGAACCCTTCTTGTTTGGAAACACAGTAACAGAAGGGATCAAATATTGGCTGTGTGTGAACGTTGAGTGCACCAAAGAAAGGAAAGAGGGTCAGTAGTGAAGATTATAGGTACATCTAAAAATGGTATCACTTTTGATAGCAAAGGTTGTTTCTTTTAATATAGTTTTTTTCTACATACATTTAATTTAATAGTTTTTCCAGATCATTATGAGTTGATTGAATCATAGCTAAATACAACTAATCTTATGTCTTACTTTCTTTTCCTCATTAATGAAGCCTTGTTTAGATTTTAGAGCTTAGATTTCCAAAGTGGGTATGGAACAGAGATATTCAATTGACTTCTAAAATACATGACCAAATACCAGGCTATAGGGAAAAATGGTTTATTTCTAAGCTTGCAGAAGCCACTGTCAAAGGGACACAAAGTTAGATTAGTTTAGTATGCTTTTTTTTTTTTCTTTCGTATTTGTCCTCTGATAATCTTTTTTTAAAACTATTTTGGTATAATAGCAAGAATTTTTTAAAGCCCTTTTTCATAAGCCTTTCTTCTGCTATCACTTAGGCAGTTAGCAACTTGATATGATTCCATGTTCAAAGCATTTACTTCTAATCACCAGGGAAAGACACTTGCAAACTGGATGACAATAAATACTAAGTTGTCAGCAATTATTTCACATATAATTAAAACCAAAAAAAGGACAGAAACTTACTTCTTGAGGTACTTGCACACCATTGAAGCCACATTTTCACAATTTTTTTTAGTGGGACAAAAGATAAGGCAGGAATATTTAGGAATAACTTCAGTAACCAATGCAATGATGTGGTCAGGATCTGCTTTCTCCAGATTACTAGAATACTACAATAAACACAGATTGACAAATATTTAAACTTAGAAATTAAGTCATAATCTAAATATTCAACACTTGTTCTCAAACATTTGAGAATGATCTCATTGGATTGAATGTGACATAATTTCAAGCAGTTGTAGGATAAGCTTTTCTCCCTTGAAAGACATCTAATTTGAAGGATATATGGATATAAAAATCAAATTCTTTGCTTTTTCCTTTAATACTTAATTTTCTTTTAGCAACACTTGTGATATCTACCATAAGACATGTTTTTCTTTGTAAAGATTGAAACCAATCCCTAAAAGGCAGTAGAAAGCTGGCAAAACCCCCCAACGGTATCTTCTTTCAGTTTTGTCTGAGAGTGATCAACTGTTGAGAAAAATCTACCCTCAAACACAAAACATTGAGTATCTGGAATACTCAAACACACTGCACTTCACATGTCAAAATACTGAAGAAACCTTTACCTTGAGGAGTAAAAAAGAAGTGAAAATCAAGTTAAGCAATCAGTATTTTAAGGCTTTTTTCCTTCCCAAAGCCTACCACTTCTTTCTCATAGCTACTACAGACGAATTACCATGCATAAGTAATTTCTCTAGTAAAAAGCCAATAAGCAAATCAGTGTAAAATAATACAGTTCACAACGTTCAAAGAAACTACAAGCACTTTGTTTTTACCTTGAAATTAAGGAGGCGTGAAAAAGCAAAGCCATTTTCTGTTTTGCTGTCAACTGCATAAATGGTGTCTCGTATCTTTATGTATTCCTTTAGTTCTACCTAGCAAGACAGAAGCCACAGAGAGAAATTTTAGTTAAATTACTTGGCTTTCTCTACAGCTATTGCTGATGTATAGCTTCAGCTTTTTTCTAAGCATCACATATCATATACATACTTGCACACAACCCCACACTTTAAAGAAGTTAATTGTTTTAATTGCTTCCTTTGATAAAGCATGGAATCATAATGAAGAATGCCAAATATGGTATCCCATGAACTATTCATAAACCATGCTGTCCTGACAGCATACAAGCACCAGCAGTACAGATTCTAGTTACACCAAATGGACTGCAATGATTCATCAGAGTAGCTGTAATTTAGGAATGGCTTTAGTTAAAAAGAAACAAATGCCTTAGCAGAGCAGTGTACAGGCAACTGCATTTGTGTATTTAGAAGTGCATGGTGTTATTTATTGTACTGTTAGCAACTGAGAGTAACAGCAGACCTTATATCACACTAAGTACAAGAGCTGTGATACAATCCTAAACTGACTCACTACCATTTTCTTGACTAGCTCCTGGTATCTTGTATACAGACCGGTCTAAAATTATTAGTGTAGTACTCTGCTTGCAGGAACTTCTGCAGGTCTCCAACATTACTTAACGTTGCACTCATGCCAATGACTTGTGTCTTTTCTGCAAAACAGAAGTTGAGATGAATTTATGATCACATTACCAATTTTTAACACTTCCATTCAGTATTTAAGTCATAGGACTCCTTCTTCATCATTAGTCTTTTCAAAATGCCACAGTAGCAGTGTGAAGGGAAAGGCTGCTGCTAAAGAAATACTAACTAACTAAGGAATAATACTGAGTTACAAAACACTGCCTGAGAGTTAAATGTAAAACAGGAGCATTTAATTGGAATGGCTAAAGGGTTTCTACAAAGAAATGGAAGACATTTAAGAATACTCAGGATTTCAGAGAGAAGTATCAAAAGACCTTCAAAAACACCCCAGCCCATCTCTAGAGGGTCAATTAACACTTAAATGAGAAAATGCTGTTAATACATAGTTATGCCATGTTTTTCAAAAGCAGCCAGAACAGCACAAATGCAGAAAGTGAGAGTGTGACTTCACTCAGAGAGAGAACTACAAAATGTCAGTGACATTAACTGTAGCCATGACTTACTACTGGTGTAAAGAATTTTCGCCAGAGTAATTTCCAGTATTGCTCCACGACTTCCCTCCCCGAGCATATGCAGCTGTGCACAGAAGGGAAAAAGAAAAGGCAAAAGTTGAAAAGAAAGGTTGAGAATATTTCTAAAAAACCCCCAAAATATATGGACTTAAGGAAATACTACAGAACTGTCTTTGTTGGACTTCCTCATGATATCCCTCATGTAAATTTGACTGCTAAGTTCAGATCAAATGCTTAAAAAGCATTTAAGGCTCACAGAAAAACGGACTCATGGGCAAATGTAGACAAGATTTACCTTCCATAGACAGCAAGATTTACCTTCCATTTAACTAATCCACAAAGAGTTAACTCCTGACAGTAAACAGTCAATGTGGAGATCTTAGTATTCACCAGTTGGAGGCAATTTTAAACAAAATGTGTTTCAAGCAACACTTAGGGTAAGAGCATTCCTAGCAGCCAGCTTCCAGAGAAACTAGAAGTTTTTCAAACTAGTGCTTCAGCTGCCCTCTGTTGAGAAGTTATGGTCAGTCAGCCTGAAGAATTCCATGAAATAAACCCCCTGTTAGATGTTATAACCATTATTCAATCCCACAATCTACCCTTGGCAGCACAACTCAGCCCCACCAATGTAAGGGGCAATTTGCACAGCCAAATGTTACTTGGTTTTGGTTTTTTTTTTGGTCAATGTTTCATGGGGTCATTATTAATACCAGGCACTAAACTGCACGGTTTCACATCTAAAAGTTCAGTTCTGGGCTTCATAAAATATATTCCATACAAGTAAAATTCTTTATGCTTTTTTTGTAATCCATTAAAGATTTCTATTAGTTATGCAGGAATTCACCATCAACCACTACCACAGTAGATCTCTCAATATAAAATCTATTACTCTGAAGTAGCAATAAACGCTTCATTCACAGAAAAATGACTTTCAGAATTACAGAACTCTGTGCCAATTAGCACATTAAAAATAAAAGTAATTTCATGATGAACACTCCAGGCAAAACCTAGCAGGCAAAGAACAGCTCCTTCCTAAATAATTGCTGTTTAGAAACCTGAAAGAACTTGCATCTGATAAACCTGAGTGCAGCTTGTGGCCTACCTCATCCACCACAACCAGGCCGAGGTCATGGATTCTTTCTGTTTCAATTAAGGAATTCACCAGAGTGTGTCCTTTTTCTATAGTAGCAATATAAAGAGATTTTTTTACTCTCCTTTTGATTGGTGGAAATCTTCCTTTACTTCCTGCATATTCTTCAACCAGGAAACCCAATTCTATCCCAAAAGTCGATAAACCCCTAACCTATAAAAGAAAATCAGTTAGAGAACAAATTCACGCTCATTTTGGATTTCAGAGCTGCCTCTAGAACTCAGTGTTCATAAAATCAACCCACATCACAATCAGCTGCTTAATTAATGAAACCATATTAGCTAAGAAGACCTATTCTTGAGGTGTCTACACATATTATCAAGCTGGGTTTCATCTGTTCTCAAAAACTAACTTTCCCTTTGTACCAAAAAAAGCTAGTTTTTATTTCAAGATCACTTATTTAGCAAGTTGGGCAGCACAGCTCTTAGGCTGCAGAACTGAACAAAACATCCCAAAAGGTCATTATTTCAAAATTCAGCACCCTTTACTTCATAACTCAACATCTTCACCTCATGATTTTGTCTGTTCCATTACTAAATTACTGACCCTCAGAGCAGCATTTAGGAGAGGTCACTCACTTCCCACCATGTACTCATAAAAACCATGGGAGCTTGCTGAAAACCAGGCAGGTGAGCAAGACAGAAAGCAGATCAGGAAAGACATATATCAAACCAAGCAGTACCAGAAATACTGTATCCAGACCTTTTCTTGGACAATGGCAACAAAGGGCAGGATCATGAGAACATCCTTCTGCCTGCAGAGCAGCTCCTGGAGAATTATTATTTCAGCTACCAGAGTTTTCCCACCACTGGTTGGCAATGAGTATATCAAGTTCTTCCTCTGCTGTAGGGATTCTAACATCAAGCAATCATGCTGCCACTCTGCAAAACGAAAAAGGAACTTTCAGCAAGCCCAGGGGCACATTAGTTGCTACCAAAACGCCTTCAGAATACTTTAAGCTCAGTGTTTGAGAGCTTTTCCCCAAAAAAGCACTCGAAGTGTTCAGTGATAGTGACTTCCAAAGCATTCTCTAACCCAGATGGACACCATCCACCCATTCCATGCATCTAAAACACCAGAACAGCCACTCAATAAACAGAACTGCTTTACAACGTGGTTTGCACTAAGCATTACCTTAAATATTTTTACAGCATAATGGGTGAAACAGACACTACTCCACTAGCAACTCTTTTTATCCCACAGACTGTTGGTTACACTACCATAAAGTGTTTCAATCCCTCGAAGTTGTCTGAATAAATCCTTAACCTTGCTAGGTAATCCATAAAAAGGGCCTATATCAACAGAAGAAGATTCAATAGCTCTCCTAGCCACAAAAATCTCTTCAGATAAAACAGCTTCTTTAAGCTGCTTGGTCTTGGAGACCTGCAGAGTCTGGGCTTTGGCATTTCCAGTCATAGCACTCTTCAGGTGGTCTTTGAGGCTCTCAGTTTTAAATAAGACACCCTTGGAGTGCGAGGAAGAGTCAGTAGGTCTGTTCCTGTGGTCAGCACCAGCACAAAGAGAGGATGGGTCCCTGATTTTGTCCAAGGAAGAATTCACACGTTCATTCCTCCCTTCTGAGACTGGAGATGTTCTAGAAGCAGAAGAAAGTTTGTCCATTTCTTCAAAATATAGAAGTTGTGATGATGGCAAGTCATCTAAAATAGAATCAGTTAGCTCTTGGTTGCCATCAGCTGGGTCCCTGTCACACATCTGGCAAGCACCCTCTTTGTCACTTTTAAGGACAACCACATTTTCCAAAGCAGAAAAGTTATCTTGCTCTTTCTGGTGAACTCCTGGCTGAAGGTTCCCAATCTCTCCGGCTGCTTTCACATCCGTGTTTTCATCCTGCACGTATCCGTGTTCAATATCATCCACTTGAGCCAGCAGTGAATCATTCCCGTAAAAGCTGTCATAGTCACCAAACAGATCCTCTTCGCTGTCGTTACTGCACTGCAGAAACAAAACACGAGGAATGAACACCACGGAGGCAGAACAACTTGCAGCGCACAAACGTCAGAGAGGAGTCACCCGAGACTGCCCCAAATTAACAGGAGAGCATTCTGCCTGATGTCGGCTGCGAGGAGAGCCTACCCTGGGCTCCAAGGAGCGCTGGCCCCGTGAAACGGGTGCCCACAAGCAGGCGGGAGAGCAAGCTGATGGAGACGCACCTTTGAAGGGCGAAGCCTGACGGCACCGCGCCCTCTCGCACAGCGCACGGCCCCT
>VZRX01012535.1:0-61334 GCA_013398075.1 Notiomystis cincta
CTCCGGCCCGGGGCGCGGGGCCGCTCCGCCGCCGGGGGCTGCGCAGGCAGGTGAGTCCGCAACGGGACCTCCAGAGGGGCGGGAGGCGGGGAGGGGAGGGTCGGCAGCGCCGCGCAGAGCGGAGCTTCCCCCGGGGAAGCACCGGGGCTTCCCTCGCCTGCGACGCCCCCGGTGCCGAGCGGGGCCGGGGGGATCCCCGGGCATTCCCCGGCGCACGGAGAGTCCTGGCGTCTGCAATGCCCCGGCTCCTCAACTGCATTTCCTGGGGCTGGCGGCGACCCCCGGGGCCGGGCTGGGGACCCCGGCGCCCTGCTGCGGGCTGGGAAACCCGCGGTGGGGCAAGGGCTGGCTGGCTGTCGTCGCTGCCGTGCCTGGTCCGCATCCCACCTGCAGGGGTGTCCCGGTCCCGTGGGCCAAGCAGCCCCCTCCCGGGACACCGGGTCCCGGCTCATTCCGGTGGTTTCCCGGGCAGCGGGAAGAGGGTACCAAGGGGTTGTGCTTGTCCCAGGTTACCTCGGGAAGACTTGGCGGGCTGGTGCAGTGTGGGGGTCCGGAGTCTCAGTGCCCTTGGTGTGCCCTGAGCTCTGGTTCCCTCTCAGGACCCTCCTGGATCCCGGGGCTCCGGCAGTGCAGGGGTCAGCTCTGCACAGGTGTGACCTTGGGGTGTGTCGGCGTGGCAGGGCTGCGTGGCACTGCCCAGCACTCGGGGTGCTCACCTGCCTGTGCTGCGGGGCCACCCTTGCAGCACAGCGAGGAGCCCCGGCCAGCACCCGAAGCGGGTTTGCCGGGGTTGGGATGCTCCGGGGAGCAGTGGGACCAGCGGGCAGCTCTGCTGGTGGCATAGCTCGGGGCTCCCACAGCACTGAGCTCTGCCTGACCGGGTGACACAGGCGCCTGTTAGCGCGGGTGGCTCTGATTGTGGGATGGTGGGAGAGCACCTGGATCCTGCCTCCAGAGCTCCACTGTCGCGGCCGGCACAGGGACGGGCTGGGACCCCTGGAGGTGGTGGGACCCATGGCTGGGACAGCCGGGCAGTGCTCGGAGCGCTCAGACACGGCCCTTATCTGCTACCGCCACCCTGGGAACTCGTTACACGCTCAGCTCCAGTGAATTTCCTTTTTCTGTTTTTGTTTCTTTCCTGCTGACGTTTTTCCCCTCCGGAATCAAGGGCTGGATGGGGCCCATGGTTACGGGGTGGTGTGAGCAGCACGACCCCACGGTGGGGTTGCAGTGGGCAGAGCACAGCAGCACCAGCACCCACCTGTGCCGGTCCCCTCGAAAGGAGAAAACCCGTCGTGTGTCCGCGTGTGCCCCGGGCGCTCCCGGAGAGGAGAGCCGGGAGCAGGAACCTGCTGAGCCACTGCCTGCACGTTTTCCGTGGCATTCCCCGGGGGCCGCCTGCAGCGGCCGCTCGCCCGGAGCCGGGGCTGGCGCTGGTGCGTCCTCCGGCCGCCGCAGGATGCCTCGGCCTCCTGCGAGCAGCGATCGCGGCGCCGTGACCTTGGCAGGGCGGGAGCTCACCCCGCCTCTGGCTCAGCCCGAGCGTCTCCGGTTGTTGCAACCCAGCTGCCGGCGCAGGAGATTTGCCCAGCCCCTGGGGCCTGATCCTGCCGCGCAGGAGCCCAGAGCGAGGTGATGGGCGGGCATGGGGGAAAGCGTGAGCCGTGACGGCTGTCCCGGTCCCATCCCTGTCCCTGCTTCACGGCTAGGGTCAGGTGTGGTGCTCACAGCCAGCGCAGTGACAGTTCTGCCCCTGTCTCCCCCAGCCTGACTCTGTCCCCTTGTTGTCCCGGTCTCAGATGTGCCAAGCTCAGCTGAAGCCACTGTGGGTGTGAGGAAGGCAGTGCAGCACCATGACTGCGGCACAGCGGGTTCCCTTCTGCCCCATCACCATGGGACTGCTCCTGCAGAGCCTCTCCCTCCTCCTCCTGGGCTCCTGCCTCCACCCAGCCACTGCCTTCCCCAAGGGCTGTTACCCCTCGGAAGAGGAGGGGCTGAAGACCTTTCGCTGCAGCAACGCTCAGCTGACCGAGGTCCCCAGAGACATCCCCAATGACACCAACAAGCTCTACCTGGACTCCAACCAAATCCCCTTCCTGCCTCGCGATGCCTTCCGGGACCTGCCACTCCTGCTGGAGCTGGATCTGTCCCACAACGCCATCGCCAGAGTCGAAAGCGGGGCTTTCCAGGGCCTGGCAGAGCACCTGCACACTCTGGACTTGTCTTCCAACAGGCTGGTGTCGGTCAGCAAAGACGCCTTTAGCAACCTGAAAGCCACGGTGAACCTGTCCAACAACCCGTGGCTCTGTGACTGTCGGCTGCAGGAGCTCATCCGTGCGGTGGAGCTGGCGGCCGACTCCTCGGGGGGCATCGTGTGCGAGTCCTCCCCGCAGGAGGAGCACGTCGGCAAAGCTTTCCTGCAGGTCATTGCCGACACGGACTTCTGCAATGTGTACAAGAAGACCACGGACATCGCCATGCTGGTCACCATGTTCGGCTGGTTCGCCATGGTGATCTCCTACCTGGTCTATTACGTGCGGCAGAACCAGGAGGACGCCCGGCGGCACCTGGAATATCTCAAGTCGCTGCCCAGCAAGCAGCGGCGGTCGGAGGAGTCGTCCACCATCAGCACTGTGGTGTGAGCAGCAGCATCCTGCAGGACATGGGCACGTGTGGAGCTGGGACCGGCCGCTTCAGGGGCTCGCCAAGGCTGCAGGAGCTGTCACCAGCCACTGGCATCGCACAGAGATACTCATGGATTTGTTCTGTTCTTCTCCTGGCAACAGCAGCCACAGCTGATGAGTCCCTGGCTCTGGTGGCTGAGGTCAGGGATGGATATCAGCCATGAACAGGGAGGATTCGCAGGATCCTCCCAAGTTATGGAGGACTGAAGCGACCCGGAGCATCCCCCTGGCATGCGGCCATTGCTCTGACTGACCTGGACATTTGGACTTCATCTAAAACTTTTTATATTTCCTTTGCAGAGATCCCTCGGGGCATTAATGGAATCGGTGTTTTCATCTCTCCCCGGCTCCCCCTTGGCTTCCCAAGGGATGGTTCGATAGCCCAGGGCAGCCTGGGCCTGCTGGGAGGGCAGTGGGGAGGAGCAGTACGGGCTCAAGGCCAGTGCACTGCCACGTCACTGGCCCTGAAGGGTCACGGGCTGCGATCGAAGCCAGCGGGACCAAGAGGTGGGGCGGGAGGTGGGGACACACCGGTTGGTGCCGCCCCATCTCCTGTTTCATCTCCCTGCTCCCTTCCCGGCACTCTCGGCCAGGTGGGGCAAGGAGTACAGGGGTCTCCGCTCAGAGATGGGCAGACCCAGAGCCTTTCCCCTCAGAGTGTGGGGAACGAGAACCAAATGGGGAATGAACTCCCTGGTGCAGAGCCCGTTGGGGCTGCCAAGGGATGTGGGTGCTGATGGAGGGGCAGCAAGGGGTCCTGGCAGTGGGTCCAGCCCTGCCAGGATGTTGGGGCAGCAGGTTTCCCTCGGTGCTCTCGGGGACCACGTGGGAGGGTTTTGCAGCAGCCTTGGCCATCTGCTCCTGCCACTGTCGGAGGGGAGCTCCCATCTCACAAGCTGCTGACCGCTCACTGTGATGGGGAGCAGGGTGGAGGGAGCTGGCACGGCTCCTCCATCCTCTCCCCACTCCCACACTGCTGTCAGGAGTCTGAATCTCCCATAAAACCGTCCCAAAGTCCCTTCTTGACACTTCCCGTACTGGGCTGCAGGTTCCTGGTGGCAGTGGTGAAGGGGATGCTGGGCACAGGGCTGGCACAGGCAGGGGTCAGTGTCCACCTTTGGGCATGCAGGGTCCAAGTGGCAACTTCAGAGCAAAGCCAGAGCAGCCCCAGACTCTTCCACCTGCATGTCTGGCCTCTGGGACATCTGGTTTTGCTGGGTTTGGCCTTTTTTAAACCAACCAACGCTAAATTGCCTTAATTCACCAACAGCACCAACCAAAGCTGCTGGAACCTCCTCTGTACTGGGCCAGACCTGCCTTATTGCCAGGCCCAGCCCCAGCCCCTGGTTCGGTGCAGGCAGGGCTCCAGCCCTGGTGGCTGCCTGTGCCCTCGGGCCCCGGTGCCGCTGGAGCCGTGGGACAGAGCCGGCCAGGAGCGGGGCCCGCACCCTTCCACAAGTGCCTAATTCCAGCACAGAGCAGGAGCTCTGCAACGCACAAACACCTCAGCTGCAGCTCCCATCCGGGCGTCCCCGCAGCCCCACGGCAGCTCCTTCCCCCTCTACAACCGGCTGAGGAGCAAAGGGGTGGGGGAGACCCGACCGAACCCCCCCAGGCTGCTTCCCCCCAGGCCACCGCTTGTGCCCGCAGCATGGGGGATGCCGGGACCACCCGGCCCATCCATGTTTGGGTTAAGGGACCTTTTAGTTCTTACTTTATACGACAATAAATTTGGCTTTTACTTTGGAGCCGGTGGCCGGCGTGTGCTGGTGTGTGTGTGTGTCTGTGGGTCCCCGGGCCCTGGTGACGTTGTGGCTGCAGAGGAAGGACGGACGTGCCCGTGACAGCCGCTGTGTCTCTGGGCAGGCGCTTGCAGAAACAGGACACCCGTCCCTCCGGTAACCCTGCCTCAGCCTTCAATAATGAACGCCCGCGGCTCGGCTCAGGTCGCTGGCGCGCTGCCGGTCCCTGCGTCAGCCAGGACCCCGTGGAGTGGTTTCCCAGGGCTCTGCTCCGCTTCCTGCCCTCCCGTGCCCCTCGGCATCGCGTAGCACACCGGCGGGATCGTGACGGCCGGAGGGACGAGCCCTTCCAGCATCACCGGTCCCCTCAAGAGACCTGTCTGGTCACAGCCCCGTCCCGGTTTGCTTCTCCCTGCGTGATCCGTGCAGGAGTCTTGAGCCATGGAAAGTGAAACCCGGGCCCTAACGCAGAGTGACAGTTCCCGCTCGTGGGACATTAACCTTGTTTGTCACTCGGCTGTCTCCAGACGCAGACCCCGGGCTCTGGAGCAGATGGCTGCTGTCCCCCGCTCCGGTCACTCCCTGGGGATTCACCTCCTGCGGCTCCCAGAGCAGCTGGGCAGGGCTGGGGGACATGCGGGACACGTGGCCCCAGCTGCCACCCTGTCCGTGGGGCCGTGGCTCCCAGGAGTCCCGCGGTGTCCCCTCTCACGGGGCTGGATGATGCTGAGTCCCCCGGGGTCAGCCCTGCTCTGGATCCTGTCTGAGGAATTACTTGGATGGAAACCATCAGGCTCATTACAGCCCACACAGAGGAGAGGAAGGTGATCCCAGGAGTTTGTCTGGATGTGGAACAGCCACTGGCCTGTGTGGGTGTACAGGGGGATAAAATACATGAGCAGTCTAACAAAAATCTACAGTAAGCTTAGGGAAGGTAACTTGGTCTGGGATGGATGGAAGTGTGTTGGACTTTACTGTCAGATATTTAATCAAGAGTGACAGGGAACGGAGAAGAACAGAAAAATGGGTTTATGGGGATACTTCCTGGGTGTGCTGTGGCCAACCTGGGGTCTCAGGGGCAGGAGGACACAGCCTGCCAGATGGCTTAAATCCCAAGGAGGGATTTTTCTCATCCCCCTCTTTCCAGTTGAGAGGTGCAGTGGGTCAGATCCTGCTGGGAGCAGGAGCCAGCACTTGGCACGGTGGGCTCAGAGTTAAAGGCAACACTTCTCCTTCAGCGTGGAATTAGAATCATCCCTTTTAATATCCCTCTCTGGGTAATTCGTTTCCTGATGTAGATTTATCCACAGGGATCAGCAGCAGGAGAATTAACAGCGTGACCTCGTTCTGTGCCTTCCAGCACGCCGGTAAACCTCCATTATTAACTTCCAAGGAGCTCTGCCTGCCCAGCATTACCCAGCCCGTTCTCCTCTCCAGGATGGAGGAAAATGTGTCACTGGGGCAAGATTTACCACTCAAATCCTCTTGGCAGGGACGACCCTTTGCCTGCTCGGCCCTAAAATCCCTCGGGAGCACAAGGATGGAGGAGTGCTCCTGGGAAACCCCCAGGATATCCCATGCCAGGGGACACCGTGCCCGTGGGTCTGTGCTCCCAGCAGCAGGGCTGGGGGCAGGCGACTTTGGGGGGGTTTGGGGAGAAAGTTTTGGGAGAAACCCTGTTTTCCCCTGTCCACGAGTGAAGTGTGTTCTGCAGTGGCCCCAGACTGCATCCTGAACTTTGAACTGATTAGATTTCCAAGAGGGAAGGAAGGATGTCTAATTGTTTAATTTCCACAATTAGAAAAATATTTATCAATAATTAGGAGTGATGGCTGTGATTACACCGGGATTAAAGCCAGGCTACACTTCATCACCGCCTTTCACTCAGGGACATTATTTATTTATTTTCACCCCCAAAAAACCCATGTACAGCTGTGTTGCTGCCAATAATGAATCATCCTTGTTCACTGCCTGCACAGGACTCGTTAATCCGATGATGCCAGTGATTCTAGGAAGGCTGCTGGGCACATTGTGTGGTCACTGGGCTTGGGCAGGAGAAAATTCAATTTCAGTGGGTAGAAAAGTGAAGCAGAGCTAAAAATCACAGCACTTCCTGTGCCTGTGGTTGAAAGCTTGGCAGTTCAGCTGGCAGCATGCTCTGCTCCAGACTCCCGGGTGATTTTTCCTCTCATCATTCATCCAAGGCATGCAAGGCTGAGTCCAGGGATCATTTTCCAACAGCTGTTCTTTTAAGATGAGGTTGTACCAATTAATAAAATTGTGTGACCCTCAAAGTTTTCCCTCTCAGAGGGAAAGGTGGTATTTCCAGGTATTTTTCCTGTCTCAGGAAACCTAGGACCATCAGCAGCCATGTTCTGGAGCTCATGTTCATCCTCCTGTGGGAACACCAGGGGCCTGTGGCTGTGGCACCTTCAGTGTCACCTGGGCACTCTTGGAACACCCTTGACTCTTGGTCAAGCTTTGTTTTCAAGTAACTTTCCACCAAAACAGCTCCTGAATGTGTCCTTGGAGGAATTCCTGGGGGATGGATTAGCCAGGCTGCACCACACCCATCCCAGTGGGATGTGCCAATCCCAGAGCACCTGCTCTGCCTGCTTCCCACAGCCCCTCTCCTTATCACCCACAAACAGGAGCCATGAGCTGTGCCCTGGGCAGGTCTGGGGCTCCTTCAACTCCTCTTGGCTTAGATTTAGAGGAAAATCTCAATTGTGGGTTAATAAGACGGCTGCAGGGAGTTACAAGACAACTTTCCCCTGGAGCAGAGGTGTCACTGTCACCCAATGGATGAGTCTCATCACCACTTGCAGCTCTGCAGTGAATGTTTGAACACGTGTTCCTTAAGTGTTTCTCAAGTGTCTTGTTCCAGGCAGCTCTGATGGGAAAACAATGGGCTGCAGCTTCCAGCTGGCAGATTATTCCTGTTATTTTTGCCATTTGTGGATGTTTCAAAGCTCTCGTGTGCTGTCAGTACGTGCTGAGATTCAGGAGGTCTGTGTCAAGAAGAGGCCAGGAAGTTTGAAGTTCTAAATTTATTATTGGTGAGGACTCCTCAGTGTTCTCAAGGTGTTGTGATGGTCCTTGGCACAGAGCGAGGTGGGAGCTGTGGGACCAGGACAGGTTAAAGTGGGAGTTCAGAGGCCTGAGCCTTGCAGGGGTGATAAGAGTTCCCCCACCTCACCAGGGGCATCAGGCACAGCCCAGCTCTCCATGATTCTTCCTGTAAAGACAGAGCCAAGCAGAGGAGGAGGATTTGAGGAAGGATCTTGCAGTTCCTCATGAGCTGTTGTAGCTGTGTGAGGTAGAGAGGGATGGGGAGAGTTGAGAGCTGATTTGTAAAGCCCGAGATGTGACAGGGAAGAGAGAGGTGTGAGGGATGGGGTCAGCAATGAAAGGCTCAGCTGCTGTCCCAGGCACCCAGCTCCAGCCAGATGCAGAGGACTTTCACACAGGAAAGGTCAGAGAGAAGCCACTTCCTGTCAGGTTTTCACGAGTCTCCACAGAATTACTGACACAAAATCCTTTGCAATGTGATACTTAAATATTTGAGATATTTTTCTACTTTTAGAATCATAGAATTCCAGGATGGTTTGGTTTGGAAGGGACATTAAAACTCATCACTTGCACCCCATGGCCTTGGGCAGGGGCACCTTCCTCTGTCCCAGGTTGCTCCAAGCCCCATCCAAACTGGCCTTGGACAGTTCCAAGAATGGGGCAGCCACAGCTTCTCTGGACAACCTGTACCAGGGCCTCACTACCCTCACAGGGAAGGATTTCCTCTGTGTATCCAACTTTAATTTTCCCTCTCAGTTTGAGACCCACTGAAGAAGTGGATTTAAGAGCTTTTAGGTGGGACTACAGTTCATTTGTGACTCTCCACAGCACTTAGTATGTACTTATTGCTTTTTTCCCTCATAATTGATGCATGTGGCATTTCCTCCCACTGAAATAGGCCAAGAGAACAAGGCAGCAGCGTCGAGCCCGGCTGCTTCATCTGTCTCAGCCTGAGCTGTGCACGGTGTCCAGTTGGCAGTGAGGATAATCAGCCCAAGGGCAGTGGAAATGCTCATTACAGCACACTTTATTCCTCAGTATTTAATAAGTAATGACTCTGAAAAGCTCGGAGCGGGGTCTGTGCCCATGCCATCTCCTGCTGTGTTCCTGTCACTGTGCATAAGTTAAACTGGGTTGAATCAGGTCGATTTTTGGATGAATACCCACCAAGGAATTTCGAGATGCTGTAAGAAGTTGGGGTTGTTGAGTGGGAGATGCTTCTTTTGCTTGACTTAGTCCTGCTTTGTGAAAGAAAGGAGGAAAGCTGGGCACCGCTTTCCACAGCTCCGTGTGTGCACAGAAGATGAGTTCTCCTGTGTCCCTCGCTGAAGTGAGTCTGGAAGGTAGAAACTCCCACAGGGAACTGCTCAGAAAGAAGCTCTAAAAGCCAGTGTTCCAGGAGCTCTGCCACAGGAGGTTCCTCTGGGACTGGGATTAAACAGTAGGAGTTACACATGAAGTTCTTGATAGCAGTCAAACAATCTTCACTCACTCTGTGAGCAGGGTGATGGATCACTGCAGATCCTGCAGCTAACCCTTCCAAAGCGGGTTGGGGCGAGGTTTTTCTGGGAAGAAAACGTTCCCATTAGCTCAGTGCTTTGGCAATTTGTGTCATCCGGTGAACTGGTCAGGAATTCACAGCTGGTGTAAGAGGATCGTCTGTTCGAGCAGCACCTGGGGCCAGCCGGGCCCTGCGCGAGGCTTCGGTGCAGCTCAAGGGGAAGATGCAGCAGGAGGAGGTGGAAGAGGCTCCTCAGACTCTCTGCTTCCCTCTGGAATGTTCCCTCTTTATTCTGGGAACAAGGAGAGAACCATAACCTTGGTCCTTGATCCTCCTGAATGCTGGGCTGTGTAATCTGTTACTCACCCTGTCTTTTGTCTTGGAGACCTGATTTTCCTTTCTCCTCATGTTCAGGCTGGAATATTTCAGAAACAGTGAAAGGAATGTGGGGGAAAAAAAAAGGGGGGAATGTAATGCTTTTAAATCTCAAAGATCAAATACTTCTGTTAATATCTGCTAGAAATTCCTCACAGAGATTTTGGCATATGCCTGTCTGGCACATAACTCCACCACAGCCACCTGCCATCCTGCCTGGAATTGTTTGTAGTTCCTTTGTGTTCTCTGAGCAGCACAAAGCTGTGGCGTGTCTGGTGTCACCACCAAGAAACAGACTCTGCAGTAAGCCACGTGACAAACTTCCTTTTTTTCCCTTTTAATTACTTTTCCTTGCATGAACACTGTGTTTTAAGCAGTGCTTTTTCCAGTCTACGGGGTCCCTGAATACAAGAAAACTTAGGGGTGCATGAATGAGGATGTTTTGTTCCAAAGGGAATGGAGGATTCCAGGATTGGCAGCTAAAATGAAAAGAACCCCACAACACCAAGAATTCTTTCACAGCTGCTCTTTGGTTTTCCAGTCTCTGCCAGTTTAAAAGCAGGATTTTGCTCCGTACATTCTGGCTTGAGGACTGGCACAGGTCCGACACATCACCTCATTGTTGGGACTGTAAGTTCCAGGACCACAAACCACTGTGAAGAGAACAGAGTCGGGGTTCCAGCCAGTTTCTCCCCACCTCAGGGGGGCCCTCAGACACCCCTATGGGCCTTCCCAGAGCCCTGTGGGAGCTCCTACCCTTCCAGAGCTCCCTGAGCCTCTGGCTAAATCCCTCCCCCAATGCCATAACCTGCAGCTGGTGCTGCAAAAGAGTTTGAAAAATCAGCAGAGAATTTTCTAGCAGGACTTCCATGAAGGGAATTGTTTCTTATGGGTTCTGGATCCTGAGGATTGTCACTCACCAGTGACCTGGAAGGAAAAAAACCCACTCACTGCTTCTACTTTGCTTGGAAATGCAGCTACACCTGTGAGTGCACTGACACGCTCCACTGGCTCATTTCCTATCATGACTTTAAATCTACAATGTGAGTGTCTTCCCAAAGGATGAACAGAAATATCCCTGCTTTTGACCCCAATATTTCCCTAATCCTCCCCAGAGCTCTGTGCCCAGCACTAATCAGCTATATTTAAATCAATGAGCTCTATTTAAATCGATGGATTTTATATTTACCACAGCAGCTGGCACAGTTCTGGTGGGTGTGGTGGTTTTTCCCAAAACCTGGCCGACAGCTGTTGATGGGAGTCATGGAGAAGCTGTTGTCCACGTAGAGTATTGTAGGAACAGCTTGAAACTCATACTTCAAAACGTGCCTCAGCTGATGGAAAAATTTTCCAATTCGCTCTACTGCCTGAAATTCAGAAGTATTGGGAGAATAAAAACAAAGTCGGTTGATTTTTGTTGATTTAAAAATATCAGGAAATATTTTCTAGTCCTGATTTCCACACACTGATTTTTCACCTTAATTGGGAGTCTTCCTTGGCTTCAAGGGGCCTGGAATCAGACCTAGGATGTGAGCCGATCCCAGGATTTAATATTTAGAAGGCAGAGAGAACAGATTTTAGAAACTGGCTACAGTAGACTTACTTTAAATTGCATTCCATTGACCAAATAATAAATTAAAAATTTCATTTAGAGGACTGAAAGTTCAATATAAATAATAATGTTTATCCTTCTTTATTATTAGAAGCAAATACAAAGCAAGTAATGAGCTTGATTTTATAACTGGTTTTTCTTTTAAGCTATTTGTATCAATTTGACTTTTAAACCCATTTTTCTTCCTGAATGGAATTATTTTAAATCCACGAATCATCATTTACAATATTAATCCCACAAAATCTGGGTAAAGATGGATTACTACCAGTCATAGCTGCAGGAGCTAAGGCAGAGGTGGGTGTTAAAGAGGCAGAGAAGACAGGAGGTGACTGACACAGAACCTGTCGGACTCTCCTGTTTGTCACATCTTCACAGTCGTAAGGAGCATTGTGGCAAACTTCCTCCCATCCTGGTGCAAATGGATTGACTGTGGATGGAGGAAAAGAGATCCATGAGAAAGGGGATAAGAGAAGATTAAGTCCTTGTGGTTTCTACCCAGTTCTTTCCTTCGTTTAGTAAGAGTCAGAGATCAAGCAATGTAAAATTGGTGGGAGAAGGGGGAAATATGTTAAGCTGAGAGAATGGAATTAATTTCTCACATAGCAGCTTCAGGGTCCTAAAAGGGCTGAAATTAAAAATCTTATGTTTTATGTAAAATTAAAAATCCTCAGTTTGTCATGAAATTTTCTTGACTTTACTTAGGGGAAAATATCCACCTGTTGGATGGTCCCTCTTGGAGTGTGGTGAGAACAGATACATGAGTGAATGTGGTCAGAGAATTATTAAATAATAACTTACTTCCCTCAGTGATAAACTATCACTAAATCAAGGCAGCCTCAGGGCTGATTTAACTTGTTTGTGAGGTTAAACCACCTCAGTATTGCCATGAGGGAGATGTGAGGCTCTTGCTTTAGCCCTGTACAGTTTCCTGGAATCAAGCAAAAAATTCAAGGCTGGGTTGGATGGGACTTTCCACTTGGTCTAGTGGAAGGTGTCCTTGCCTATGGCAGGGGTGGAACTGAATGAACTTTTAGGTCCCTTCCAACCCAAACCATTCTATGATTCTAAAACCTGAGTGGTTCCAGACTCCCTAAAAATCAAATACTGAAAACCTAAACATGACAGTTACATCAGGGCATCTTATGGGCTATCTTCTTCCAACAATCCTCTCTAACCTTGCTAATAACTGCTCTTAGCAGGGTTGTAAAAAGTTGAACACTAAATTTAACATAAAAACTGCGTTTTAGCTCCATCTGTGGGTAACAAAAAAAAATTACAGGGACTCCAGAAAAGAAAAGGGAACAACTTTCGGAGGTGTTCTTTTCTCTGCTGTATTTCAGGCGTTGTTTATAGTACTCACTAGTTGTTTATAACAACAATCCCTCCCAGACGAGCGCTGAAATCGGTTACCTAGGAAATTAACAAACAGCTCATACTGGAGGCCGTTCTTTGGTGTCCTGATGGAGTGGCACTTGTAGGACGACTCTGTGATGTGACAGGTCAGGTGGGAGATGGTGCTGTTGAGGATTTTGTTTAATTGCTCGATGAACAAGCTGTTGGTTTTCAGCCTGCAACGCGTTGTGCTAAAGCGAACGGACACCTGATAGGCGTGGTCAGCTTCCCTGTAGGCTGGGAGGAAATGGCCAGGGTGTGAATCTGGGGTGTAATCACAGACTGGATCTTAGACAGATTATCAGTTCTTTGTATCTGAAATACGAGCTTCTATTCAAAAGTAAATAAATAAATAAAGTGTAGTCATTAACGGTGTCACAACACATTCGTCCTTGCCAGAGCTGACTCAATACTGAGAGATATTTTAGTTTGAAGTATACAGGAATTTATGTGCTTGCTGGAGACTCTGCCCACAAATAATAAAAACAAAAAAGGAGGTAAATAGTAAAATGGCACAGAACCAGCATGTCTGCAAAGCTGTGTGTCTGAGACAGATTGGTGCCAATTCTATGCAATTATGGTGTAGGAGTAATTTTACTATTATTTTAAAAGTTAGTGTTTCTCAAGTATTTTTGGGTTATGTTGTGGGTGGGAAATGATGTTGGTGAAGAGTTGGTTACAAGAGGTGGAAGAGGCTGGAGTGTAGATCTTGGATAACTCTGGAATTCTTGCAGTTAATTCTGTACCTAAGGGTATAGATGATTTTGTTGCCGTATATTCTTGGGAGCAGTGATATTAAACCTTTTCCAAAACCATGAGAGGGTGCATATGTGTGTACAAGTAAAAATTTTATTTCTATTCCGGGATAAAATTTTAACTAATTATTTTGGTTATTTTTAATCAAGCCTTGCAATAAACATAGAGTTCACAAACCCACCAATCTACAAAGGCCATGTGCTTGCTCCTAACTTAGCAATCTTACCATAAACCATGAATTTATAGGCCTCAGTCATTTCTGTTTCTTCTTGTGTCGTGGTTTCAATGACTTTGTGGGAGAGAGTACAAGTGTAGGCACCAGACATCGACACCTTGAATCCCATCACCATCAGCTTCCCTGTCTCTGTCAGATTCACATAGCTCTGTCCTAAAATAGAAAGATTGGATTACTGGAAATGTCCACCTTCTGATGCATTTAGAACATTTGAAAATGAAATCTTGCTCCTGTGCATAATGACACTGGTTCCTGTTAGCCTGAAACGATTTAAAATTTATGACTTTTAGGATTTACTGCAAATTTCCTTTTAGCTCAAGTATTTGGAACCTTTAGAGGGAGAAGAGGAAGAGTTTAATGTCAGAACTTGGAAATATCTGGTAAAGGGCTAAAGAACTATTTGGAACCATCATCCTGTTGCAGGGGGGTGTGACTAGAAACAAGGAAAATATGTGATATTTTTAGTCTGAACTAACCTTGTAAGTCACTTCCATCTGGACCAATCCACAAATAATTGGGATCTATTATTCTTTCTTGAGAAAGAGCCAAATCCATACAGACCAGGAATGGGCTGTTTGTGAACACCTTAACGTACACATTCACTGCAACAAAGAATCATGTAAATTATGTAAAATGCTGATATTGAATAAAATCACACCAAAAAAACCCTAATTGAAAAATGTATTTAAAGTGTATTTTTCAGTTTTGGACTTGCAAAGTGTAGTATTAAAGATTAATCTCCATTTGTTCTTAATTAATATCCTGGAACTGTCCAGAGCACGGCTGGTGCTGACTGTTAGAGAGAGATACTCGTGTCCCACACACAAACTGTGGTGCAAGCATACAAAATGTACCAGATTTTTGAGTGAAACCCTCATTTAGATGTTAAATTCTCATCACTGCTTCCAGCAGCACTGTGTGACAAATGTATTTCCACCCTTTCTCTTGTTCTGTGCATACGAGGTTGTGTCATTTCCACGTGTACTGATGCTACATAATGATCCCTGAGCTTAAAATCCCAAATTCTAGTAAAATCTAAATATAGATAGAAAAAAAGACAAGTTTACCTTCATGCCTGATGTCGCCATAAACTTCATTCTTTCCAATTAAATCAATAGATTGCTCTTCCTTCGGTTCTGCTCTCACTGTAGGAAAAAGTTATTAATATATCCGAGATCAATCTGTGTGATTGTCAATCCTTTATTTCACCCTGATTTTTGCTTTGTTTTGTTTCTTTTGTCTTATTTTTCCTTTTTCTCTATGCTTTTTTCTTAGCAACAAGCAGGAACTCTTGTTTTTGACCTGTCACTTTTTAATTGTTTTATTGTCCAGGTTGCAAACCTGCCTGGATGTACCAGGTTCCAGACCACCTTCCTCTCTATAAAAAGCCACTAAAATAGTTGCGAAATCTGACTGTAAAGTGAAGGCTCTGCAGTGTGACCCTGAGAAGACACAGGGCAGGGATCTCTTAGTCCTTTCCCTTCTGGAAAACAGCAGACTGGTGTCAGGCATGAAGGTTTCTGTGACAAGACTCCCCAGGAAAGGTGAAAATTACTGGAAATCAGGTTTTTTTCAGGCCATGGGCACACCGGGGTGGCCCTGACTGACTGCTGTGTCCCGGGATTGGGTCTGGGGGACAGTNAGCCTCCATCCCCGCGCGCGCCCGGCGCTTCCCGCCCTTTTTCCTCCCCTCAGGGCTGAGGGTGGGAAGGGTGGGGTGTCCCCACCGGGGTCCCTCGCTCCTTCTCCGCTCCCTCGCCCACACACGGTATTTTTATACTGTTTTAAAACATTCTGCTTCCTCGCCCGCACTCCACTGAGCTTTTTAAACAGTATTTTGTTGTGGGAGGTTTTTTTTTTTTGTTTTCTCGCTTTCAGGCCCCTGAGGCGCTTGGCAGCGAAGGACGGCCCCGGCCAGCCCCTCCGCGCCCGTTGTCACCCCACATCGCTCCTCCACAGTGCGCAGTGAGCTGTGTTTTTGACTCTAAAGTGGTTTTTCCGGCTGTGGGACAAGGAGAGGGAAGTACAGGGGGAGAAGTGGGGAAGAGGCTGCGTCATGGCTGCGTCTGTCAGTGCTGAACCTGCCCTGGGTTATGGAAGGTGTCCCTGCNTCTTATTTTTCCTTTTTCTCTATGCTTTTTTCTTAGCAACAAGCAGGAACTCTTGTTTTTGACCTGTCACTTTTTAATTGTTTTATTGTCCAGGTTGCAAACCTGCCTGGATGTACCAGGTTCCAGACCACCTTCCTCTCTATAAAAAGCCACTAAAATAGTTGCGAAATCTGACTGTAAAGTGAAGGCTCTGCAGTGTGACCCTGAGAAGACACAGGGCAGGGATCTCTTAGTCCTTTCCCTTCTGGAAAACAGCAGACTGGTGTCAGGCATGAAGGTTTCTGTGACAAGACTCCCCAGGAAAGGTGAAAATTACTGGAAATCAGGTTTTTTTCAGGCCATGGGCACACCGGGGTGGCCCTGACTGACTGCTGTGTCCCGGGATTGGGTCTGGGGGACAGTGGGGTGTCATTGGAACCTACGACAACCCCTCTTAAAGGGCTTCATCTCTCTCTCCCCTCTTAAGGGGCTCCATCACCCACTCTGAGGGAAGGTTCTGTGGGGACATCTGTCTCCCACAATGGAGTGGTACCCACTGGAGCCCACCTGTTCCCTCCAAAGAGGCTTCATCTCCCACTCTGAGGGAAGGTTCTATGGCGATCCCCCCCCGCCACCTCAGCAGAGCAGCACCCCCTGACGGGCTCCCATCCCCTCTGCCGCNTCAGGCCCCTGAGGCGCTTGGCAGCGAAGGACGGCCCCGGCCAGCCCCTCCGCGCCCGTTGTCACCCCACATCGCTCCTCCACAGTGCGCAGTGAGCTGTGTTTTTGACTCTAAAGTGGTTTTTCCGGCTGTGGGACAAGGAGAGGGAAGTACAGGGGGAGAAGTGGGGAAGAGGCTGCGTCATGGCTGCGTCTGTCAGTGCTGAACCTGCCCTGGGTTATGGAAGGTGTCCCTGCCCATGGCAGGGGCGAGGAGGGAAATGGATGGGCTTTAAGGTCCCTTCCAACCCAAACCATTCTGTGATTCTGTGTTTCTGTCACTTGCTGTGAGAAAGACTGAAAATAAGAGCTGGGCACATCCTGTGGCTTTTCCTCCTGAGGGGCTTCAAGTGCTGAGTGTTCTCCAGCTGCAGGTTTCTGGAGAAAGTCATTATGAGACACATATTTTTCCACTTAAAAGCAAAACCCCATCCCTTTCAATACCTAAAAGGGCTCCAAGAGAGCTGGAAAGGGATTTTGGACAAGGTTCTGGAACGATAGGACAAGAGGAATGACTTCAGCTAAAAATGGTAGATTCAGATTGGATATTGGGAAGAAATTCTTCACTGTGAGGGTGATGAGGGCCTGGAATGGATTTACCAGGGAAGTTGTCCTTGGAATTGTCCAAGGCCAGGTTGGATGGGGTTTGGGGCAACCTGGAATAGTGGGAGGTGTCCCTGCCCATGGCAGGGGTGGGACTGGATGGTTTTAAAATCCGTTCCAATGCAAACTCCTCTGGGATTCCATGATTCTGCCACTTGCTGTGACCGAAAATAAGCTCCGGGCGAATAGTGCTGGCTCGAAAATGAAGCCAAGTGCCACAGTATCACTTCAAGTAACTTCCAAGTCAGTTACATGTTTTGGAAACTTGCTATGTCTTTGAAACTTTTAAACATTTAACTATTTTGTTTCTGGGGCAGGTGATACAAAAACACTCTGGAAGCTGCTGACAGGGAAAGAAGGGTCCTTGCATTTGACCGCACGCAAGACCAGAACGGTGGCCAAGCTTCTGGAAATTAGCAAAACAGTATTTATCCTACCTACCTAGAACATATTTATCACTCCAGACCATGCTAGCGTCCAAATATCATGTCACAGTATTTGCATAACAAATATGGAACTAACCAACACAGGAATAAGAGTTATTTTTATAGAGAGCTGTGAAAGTTTTAATTCAACACTTCTACGTAAAAAGGGCACTTAAGATATGAATTTTCTTTAATAAAGAAAAATTAAAAATGGTAAAAATACAAAAATAAAAGTAGGAAAAAGGAGGTATTGATGAAAAATAGTTCTGCTCAAGCTTTCTTCTTCCTTAGACCAACACTCAAGTGGTTGGTTAAGGTGTAAGAACTGTGTCAGGGTTTTCATTTTTAATGTCCCTGAGCTGCTGAACAGGTCAGAACCGGGACCACCTCAGACGATCCTGTGTTCCCATGTGCTGAATGTTTTCAGTTTTACTCAAAGTGAACATTTCATGCTGACACTGTGCAGGCAAAATGATTCAGTTTGTAACGTGTCTGCTATAAACGAGTCATATTTCAGCCCTAGCAGCCTCAGTTCCTAAGGACGTTTATAGCTCCTTTCAGGTCCTGTACAGCCCATCAGTCCCCAGGTTGCTAATTATTATAAAATAGTATCTCTACTATAAAGCTTTGGCTGCAGTTTTGGTTCTTTATAAACTCTTAGTCAGTGTCTTTAGCCAAATGACTCATTTATTTTCAACTCTATAATATTTCTAAGTCTCAGACTGGTAAATTGTCGTTATAGATTTGTAAACCTGTTTTGGGGCTGGGGGAAGAGGGAATGGGTTATTTTTAAGAATGGGAAGTGTTGTGGGGAGGATTTAAGAGGACAAAATATGAATTCAGGTATTCATATTTGTATTTAAAACATGGATTACCAGGCTTTGTTGTTTGGTGGGGTGTGGGTTTTTGTTTGTTTGTTATTTTAGTTTGGATGTTTTTTTGTTTTTGTTTTTTTTTGTTTGAAGAAGCTGATAGTAGGAAGAGATAGAAGAGGACAAAAATCTGCAGTTGTAAACTTGATCATGAAGGGAGTAGATATTAAAAAGGTGAATGTTTTATCCTAGGAAATATGTAGAGAGATTTCCAGGAGTGCAAAGTCAGGTGAAGGACCTGTTGCAGGGCTCTGGAGAGGCTGCAGACCAAAAATTCTGTCTCTTATCTTTCAGGTGAGTGATCCAAAGGTGGGATCATGCAAAGGAGGGCCTCAATCAGCACAGGGGTATTTTTATAGGCTGGGAAAACCAGGATTGTGTGATTTGTACCCTTAAAATAAGAACAGAGTGAAGACACAATTGGTTCTCTGAGGGTAAACGTGAGGGAAAGTAGAGATTTAAATCAGAGAACAAATCTGGTAGTAAGAGAAAATGGCCATGGATTATCCTGGGATGGAAACCAGAGGTTTCTGATTGCTACACAGTAATCCCAGGGCTTCCTTAAAGTTTGTAAGACCAGGAAACCTGCCTAATTATTAAATGGTTCTGGAAAGGGGTTACAGAGATTATCTGGAATAGCTGAGAATTGCTTGATTATCCCACATACCTTTTAATTTTTTTTTTAACTTTTATTTCTAGAATCTTTTTCCAAGCAATGGAAAAGCAACAGTGTAAGAAGCAGCCGTTGGCACCACACAGGAAGTGAGTAGGAGAATCATGTTTCCATGTTGTTATCCTGCTCCTGATCTATGGTAATTCACTCTTGCTGCCTTTGGGTTTACATCCAAGTGATGAGCTCAGATCCCAATTTCACTCCTCACTTCATTAACTGGTTTTCGGCCTGAAGGGACCTCTAAATGTCACCTGCTGCTACCCCCTGCCTCAGCAGGGACATTCTGCACCTGGTCAGGTCTCCCAAAGCTCTGTTCAGGCCAGGTGTGGAATAAGGCTCTTGTTGGAGTCTGTAAGTCTGTACTAGAGGATTTTGAAATTAATATTTGTTTTAGTTTTTCGAAGAATTTTGTACTTTGATTTTCTGCTGAATAGCAACACTGTTTTCTCAAGAAAACCATCTCAACCTAAGTTCTGTTCACTATTATCTCACCCATTTAACTTTAACGTACAATCCGAGGTGTGCCAGTTCTGGGGACCAAAGTGGAAATCCCCAAAACAGGCGCTGTGCCCTCATCTCCCCCCTGCCCCGCCGCTGCCCCTCCCGAGGGGCGGGAGTCTCCTGCGAGAGGCACCAGCGGCAGCTCCAAGGCGGGGGAGTGCGGGACGCGGGACCCGGGACCGGGACCGGGTCGGCTCCTTTCCCCGCCACCCGGCGCCGCTCTCCGCCCGCCGAGCGCCGGGCCGGATGTCACGGTGGCGGGCGGGAGGCGAGGCCGGTGCGCTCCGCTGGCAGTCCCGAGCCCGGGCGGGCAGGTGGAGCTGGGACCCGCGAACGGAGCATGGAAGGTGAGAAATGACCCCGCTCTTTCCCGGGACCCTCTGCCCTGGCAGGGCCCGCAGCGGCTGCACCGCCCGAGGGCTTTCAGCCGCCTCTTCAGCGCTTGCTGCAAACAGATCGCAGGCTCTGGAGGAGAAATCGAATCGCGTGTAGCAATTAAACGGGAAACGAACGGGGCTTTTTGCTCCTTCTCTGTTTAATTTCAGAGATATCACAAAGCGCGTGATAAAGCCCGGGTTTAGAGCGCACTTTATCTGCTGTTCGTATTCTGGGGTTTAACGAATTCAAGGGTGTCTTCTTTCTTTTCACCTGTAAAACATGCCCACAATATTCAGAGCCAGCAAAAACAATCTGGGAGTTAATATTGGGTTCTGGAATAGTTGCCTATCATAGATAAGCAACATTTCTGATGTTTTTAACAATCCTGGCAAAGAAACTTTGCAAAGCATCACTTGGTTTCTTATTTCAAAGGTTGAGATTCTTACGTTCACTCAATGTTTTAAGAACTCCAGTTTAGATTCTGCTCTGCCTCAATGACTTGAGGCTTTTGGCTATTTTAAGTTAGCTGCAGATGCCTATTTAAAGATGCATTTTCCTTTGCTAAAGGCTTTTTAACTGTTTATATGTAAATAATCTCACATAGAACCTGACTGAATCGAGAATATTGCTTTTTGGGAGGTGTAACTAATGATTTGAAAGAATGGGTTTGAGGACACTTTGGCACTTTAAAATGCAGCCTCATTTTCTTGATTGAGTTGCGATCACTCTCTTTTTGGGAGAGGAATGTTTATGAGGTGTGTTGGAATAATCTACGATTAGAAAATAACCAAGTTTTGCTATAACTGAGGTTATCTAAAAAGTCCCTTTTTTTGGCATTCTTATTTCTTGTGTGCTCAAAGTGAACATGGAAATAATCCTTCAAGTTTTGGGTCTGTGCTTCAGGATGATGAGGATCCACTAACGTGCCTGTGGTTGTTGCACTGGGACAAAGTTAGTGTTGTGTTATCCCTGGATACAGTAACTTTTAGGAGTGTTTCCCTGAGTCTTAGAAAAATCTCCGTGCCCTGAGGACAGAGGGGTAACATGGCTGACCTGGATTTTCCACGCCCAGTGTGAGGAGGTTTCATAGGACCACAAAGCAGCAGATGGGCCCTGGCAAGAGTGGGTGTTCGAACCAAAATTTATCATTAACTTGATTGTATCTCTTCATGACTGGTTTGGTTTTGTGACTACTGAAAGAACTGCCCAGCTGGAGCTGTCAGCTCCAGGTTCTCGGATGGGATCAACAGGCTGGATCAGGAGTTGGACTTTGATGATCCCAGCGTATCTCTTCCAACTCAGGATATTCTGTGATTCAGGATATCCTGTATTGAATCACTGATTAATTCTGCTGGGTTTAGAAGGTCATATGCACCAATATGAGAAAAATCTCCTTAGTTATACACTGCTGATCAGGATTTCTTCCCAAATTGACATGTGCACTTAAAATGCCCATGTTGTTTCACACATTGCGTGGTGTTTAAGTGCAACAAAGTATCAGAGACTCCATAAAGAGTTTACTTGGCCCAGGTACCTTCTTCAGAAAACCATGGAGCCTGTGGATGCTGGAGAAGTATATTCAGGGGAGAAATCAGTTAGAATTTCTCTCTTTAATGGCCCAGTGTGGGTTGAAGGCGAAAAACTTGTTGAGATGGAAGAGATTGAGGGGTGTACATAGCTTCAGATAAGGAAACTGGCTATGTTCTCTTCATATGCTGTGTGGATAGACTAAGAGCAGATGGGATTTTCAAAGGTGTCCCCTTCTCTGTGTGGTTGGGCTGAAAAGTGCAGCTGGCAGGAAAAAGGCAGCATTCTGATTTCATTTTGGGGACAAACAGGTGAAATTATAATAACTCAAGATATCCCTCCCATTCTGTAGTAAGGACAGAAAGGTATTAGGTCATCAATGATTTGAAAAATATCCATTTTAGCAGGGTCAAATTTCTGGTTGACTATTCTGGTCAAATACCAAGATAAAATATGACTAGTGTTGCATATTAAAATACCATGGCACCTTTTTAGCAAGATATTTGAATATTTTGGCTCCCTTTGCCTATTGGCGTAGAACACAGGATGGCCAAGGATTGGTTTCGAAAACACACGAATTTTACTTCTGCTTTGTAAATGCACATCGTGCCTTGGTGGCAGCACACAGAGACGGGCGTCCTCTTCCCATGCACCCCAGCCTGTGGAGCCCTTTGAAGCTTGGGAAGACAAACGTGTTCTGTAAGTGATTTCCTGCCTTGTGTTTTTCTGAACATTTGGTAGAAAAATGGCCTTATTGGTATAGAATCAGGGATGGAATCTACCCACCTCTTCTTCTGCCACAGTGAAGGATCTGGCTTAGGATACTCAGGAAAGAGGTTAAATATTAAGAGACCACTAAGGCTGTAAGAAGCTGCTGGAGAGTGATGCTTTAAAGAAACCAGGTGCTGGTGAGGGGAGGTTGAAGGCTTGAAAGTGAGACAAAGACCAGGATGTTTCTCAAGCAAGAAGAGAAACATTCTACGGTGTGTCATTGTTCTTATCTCTTCTGAAGGGTTGTCCTGCCCAGCAGCCATCATGGGCATGAAACTGTTGTGTTCAACAAAATATGGGTAAATTCATAGACTCCATCTCAGCAGGGAAGAGATGAGGTCTGAGGAGGCTGAGCAGTCCTGATGGACTCCATCTCATCAGGGAAGAGATGAGGTCTGAGGAGGCTGAGCAGTCCTGATGGACTCCATCTCAGCAGGGAAGAGATGAGGGTCTGAGGAGGCTGAGCAGTCCTGATGGGCTCCATCTCAGCAGGGAAGAGATGAGGTCTGAGGAGGCTGAGCAGTCCTGATGGACTCCATCTCAGCAGGGAGGAGATGAGGTCTGAGGAGGCTGAGCAGTCCTGATGGACTCCATCTCAGCAGGGAGGAGATGAGGTCTGAGGAGGCTGAGCAGTCCTGATGGACTCCATCTCAGCAGGGAGGAGATGAGGGTCCTGCTCGGCTCTCGTGGGGTTCAGGCAGTGCCGTTCTCCAGCAAGTTGTCCTGCAGCTGCCAGGGAAACCTGAGGAATCCAATGGTTTCTAAAAATATATAGTTATCTAGGAATACATGCAGATTTACTGGAATTCAAGCAGTCATTTAGGAGTTCTAGTTTTTCCTTTCACAACCTCCTGGGAGCTCAGGGGAAGGCAGAATTGCTGCTGAGGTTTCAACAGCACCTTGGGGTTTCGGCCTGGGGCTTTGACCTCCATCACTGAAATGGAGCAACTGTGCAGGGTTTCTGAATGTAATTAAAACCAAAATCAAGTGTTGCAGAATAAGGGAGATTTCATTTAATTATGTGCAGAATTACAACAGTTTGTGTAATTTAAGTGTCTGTATTCATGGAATCACAAAATTTTTTGGGTCAGAAGGGACCTTAAAGCTCATACAGTTCCACCCCCTGCCATGGGCAGGGACATCTTCCACTTGACCAGGTTGCTTCGAGCCCCATCCAGCCTGGCCTTGAACACTTCCAGGGATGGGGCAGCCACAGCTTCTCTGGGCTATTTTTGCAGTGTAAAGTTAAAATCAATATTAGAGTAAATTTTGTTCATTTACCCAAAATTTACTGATGTTTCCTCATCATTTGCTGTATAAATTGCTTTTTCGTACCTCAAATTTCCTGGCATAATAGAATGAAAATGAGAAATTAAGCACTATAACTGTACAGTTCCTTGATCTTTTAAATTTATTTCAAAATATAGATTCAGTAAATATCTGAACTTTTTGTCATTTAATTCTGTGACTATCTTTATGATGCAAGGCCTTTATTTTGTTGCACACATTATCCCACCCTCTATTCATGCAGTTTTTTTGGAGTACCTCTTCTGATACCAGGCTGCCTCGCTGGAGAGTTACCAGAGCTTTATATTTTAACGTTGCAGAGACCACAAAAAAGTTCCATATGCAGAGGAGGTAAAGACAGATAATTATGGGGTAAATGTCACCTGTGGTTAACACCTCATGCCCGCTGCTGGGGTGTTTCTGTTATGTAACTGCCAGGAAGAAATTTTCCCAGTCCAGGAACTATTATTTTTTACATTCAAAGTTGATAAAACATGTTATGGCATGTAAAAAATAAAGAAGGGGAAAAAGCTACAGGAAAGAAAGGAGGAAGGAAGCAGGTAACTGTGTCTGTGTTAAGAATTCAGCCTCCTAAAAATGAAATCTCAAGGCAGGGAGGCCTTGAGTAAAGATGTAACAGGACAGCTCAGGTCTGTGCCTCCAGTTCAACTCACCAGCTGATATTTGGGCACTGGAGTGAGCAATGGGAATACCTGCAGCTTGTGCTGCCTTCAGAGCTCTGCTGAGGCCCCAGCATGCTGGGAAACCAGGCTGCATGGGTAGTCCTCTGAAAAATTTTTTAAATTCCTAGCATTTGATCCCTTTTGGAATTTCTCAGTGGGAATTAGACTTGCATTCCCATGAAAAGCAAGTAGATCTTCTGAAGATAATGGGGGTTTCCCTTTGTATTGGAAAAGGAATGTAAGAATATCTTTGTGCTTTAGAGAAATTAACTTCCTACAGAGTTACTACGGCTGTGCTGTGCTCACAGGGTACTCAATGAGTAAATCAGAAGCATAAGGTACTCTGTTCTATAACTTTTTGAAGTTAGAAAACCATACTTAATCCCTTTTTCTGGGCACAGACCAGTGCTCAGGATATAAAGAAGCGAAGCATAAAACAAATTTGGTTTTCATTTCTTTGAAACGTTTTCTTTTTCAATTTTACTTTCAGCCAAGAAAACAGGAATTTATAAGATTGTAACAACTGTGTCGTGAACTGTGCTAAATATTAGACACCTCAGGCTGCTTTTCTGTCTTTTGCAGATTCACAGCCCGGGATGGACCTCAGTAACCCTCAGGAACAACCCATAGCTGCAGGTACTGTGCTTTTCAGTTATGTTCTTCCACTCTCTCTTGACAATTTTACATTTAAATGGAGAAAAATACACGAATTGCAGCTGGTTTGGGGTCCCAGGACATTGAATAACAGTCAAAAGTACAAAAAAGGGCATTTAAGGGAAAAAAAAGGTAAATTTTAGAGTTGAAATAAAACCGTGGAAGTTCAATATAACACTGGAAAATTATAGTGAAGTGGGAAAAAGAGACTGTATAAAAGGAAAGGAAATGTTTTCAGGAGAAAGCTGGAAGTTTTGATTAGGGAAGCAAGAATAATACAATTTTCTTGGTTGACTGCATTTCTGAAAATATGAAAACAAACCTCCTGAGTGAGTTTGACAAGGGTTTCACTTTCTTGTTAATCAAAAAGTCGAGCCTCTTTTCAACTCCAGTGTCATATTTAGCTTGAGAAGGATCAGGGGTGTTACCATCCAGCTATCAATAGGTTAAAGAATTTACCAACAATTTCTCAGTATTACTGAAAATTTTAAAAATTCCCAGAATGGTTGAAAAAAAACACTGTCTGTTTTTTAATGAAATAATCTGAAATTTACAGAAATACACATAATATGGAGCTAGTTTGCATTGTGGGGTTAATGAAAGAGGCTTTATTTGAAACACTTCACCCGAATAAATTTCCCTACAGTTAAAAATGTGTCTTTATTTCCGAGGAGAGAGGCTGGGATCTCTGAGATGCTGATCTGCATGATAATGTTGATATTTAAAAATACACATGTGAAATAAGCAGAGAAATGCAAGTGGGTTCAAAGAGGCCTTGATTACATGTGCTTGAACAGTTTCCTGGCCTAAGGCCAGAATGATTAATATTTTGCCCAAAAGAACAAAGTGGAGCTGTGATTCCTTTGCCTCGCTCCAAGGAGCTCCATCCCTGCTCAGCAGTTGTCAGAGCACCTATGATAGAGTCAGAGATACTGGATTTTATTCCTGTTGTCATTTAGAAAAACCTCCAGAATATTTAGATCTGAGCAAATGAAAATGCATTTAAGGTGTGTGTGAGAGTTTGTGTAGGAATTTGGGAAGTAAAATTGTTCCCCAAAGTGCAATCAATGCATCTGTAGAAATAACATTGTAGGCACTGTCAGCAGTGCTGGGAGTGTGCAGGTGCTTTGAGGGAATCACCTGGAAATATTCTTGGAGAATAAATAGTTAATTATTTTTTGCTTTTTTTTTTCTCAGAAGAACAAGAGGATTTGACAGACTGTAATCTGAACAAATCCCAGGAAATGGAAAGCATGGATAATGTGGAAGATATGAAGGAACACAATCAGTCTAATGAAGAAGCAGGAGGTAAACTAGAGTTGGAATTCTGAAAAATAATAGTTATATTTTATCTTTTTGTTAATCTGATTATGTTATGAGAGCATGCCTGTAAAAGCAATAGCAATACAATTCATTTGGAGCATTTTAACATGTTCTAAGGAGGAGCAATTTTTCCATCAGGGAACCTCACGTGCATTTTACCAAGGTCAGTTTTACAGGATCTATGAAATATGGATGGGAAGATAAAAGAACAAGCGCATCTGGTGAGCCTTTAATGTGTGTGGTAACATACAAATTCCTAAGAGCAGTTTGCATGGGCAAATCATGTGTCAGGACTGCAATTTTTATTAATGCTGCTAAGTACTTTCATACCTAAAAAATAACTTGATAATTTATTAATTTTTTTGAAAGAAAGAATAAGTTACCTCAAATTCACAGCACCACTCAAGCCTGTAAAATTTAAATCTGTAGCAGCAATGCTGTACTTTAAACTGTGGGTGAAGGGGATGTTGGGCAGTTGAATTTGAAGAATAAACTCTTCCTACAGGTCTGAGAGAAGACACGGGGATTAATTAATAGTAAACTAATATATACTGTCTTTAAAAACCAGCAAGCCCTCTTCATTTATATATATAAGATAGCAGCAGCAGCTCCTGAAACTTGGCAATCATTCAGCCCTCAGAGCTCAGAGGTTTACATGTGTGTATGACATAGATGTTGAGTTTCTTCTGTGCTGTAGAAGCTCCTAAACTGAGATCTCAGCATTAACAACAGTTCCTGCCTGTGATCTGAGAGTGCTCATCCGTGCCAGGGGCCTCAGCCACAACCAGGGAGGAGTGTGCCTGGTGGAGGATGTGGGGCACGTGCCCTGGGGAGAGCACACATGGTGGTACCAGTGTCACAGGGCCTTTCTGTGCCACAGGTCCATGGCAGTGCAGCAGTGCCAAGGGAAATTATGGCTGTGGCTTTGGGTAGGAGTTTGAGGTGGGGTTTGTATCACATGGATCAAGTAAATTACTGAAGAATTATGTGGTTTGGCTGTGCAAGTAACTTTGGTTGTTTCCTCTAACATTAATGTGATTATTTTGTGGAGGTTATACTTTTGCATTATTAAAGACCAAATGTTTAAATGTTTTTATTGATTAACAAATTGCAAGCCGACATAAAATACTCAAGGGAGAGGTGAGATGAATCTCACTCAAGGATCTACAGTGCCAGTATGTGAAACTGTGCTGGTGGCTGGCCTTTTTGGATAGTTTATGGAGAGACACCACACAGGTTTTCTGACCAGATTTGGGTGTCTGGCTTAGGATGAAAAGCCTCGAGTCCTCAGAGGAGCTGCTGCTTAGCAGGATTCTGCAGTCAGTTGAGAGTAGCACAGTATAGATGTCCACAATGTAAAGCCTGCCTTGGGCAGGTGAGTTCTGCTCTTCCTACCCTAAATACAGAAGTTTAATAGAATAGATAGAATATGAAGGACTTGAGCATTTTCTCCATCCAAGATAGCTGATTTCTCAGATCCCACAGCACATAAAATATTCACAGCCATGCTCCAGCTGTTTGTCCTCCCCTCGCACCTTCCACTCTCACTAGCTCACTTCCCTCTGTGCTTTCCCAGTGTCCCAGCCCTTCACTCCTCCTGCTCACCGAGCTCTGGGTGCAGGAAGCCAGGACAGGATTTTTTCCCCAAACTCTTCAGTACTGACCACCTGAGAGAAGTTGCTGTAGCTTCTTCCCACCTTCCTAATCCAGAAGCCATGTCCATACCACTTGTGTGCAGCATCCATGCATGAAGCAAGTCCTTTTCCTGTTCTCTGGCTGCCCTGTGCCTGCAGAATCATTTCTCACCCTCTTTTCCATACATTTAAGTCAGGAACAACTTGGACATGTGAGAGACTGTATTGGTACTGCTTTTACCATTCATTTTTTATATTGCTGCTGATCTCTGAAAGTCTCTTTACCATTTGTTCTGGAATGCAAACACTGAAAATTTACATCTCAAAGACAATGCTATAAATATCAATAAAACATCATTCCCCTCCAGCAGCCTCCCTTACCATTAGAGCTCATTCATTATAAAGTGACTATGAACCTTCAGTACCACAGTGCCCCATTCCTTGCTGCTCACTGTAGGAATAAAGCCACGATTGCAAGGAGAAAGTTGGTTCAAATGCAGAAGAAAGGAACCTCCAGCATCTCAGTGTAAACTGGTACAAAATAAAATATACATTGTGTTTGCTTCAGTGCTTCACACACTGTTCTCTGCAGTCATTCTGATACCGGAAGCACAATAAATCTTAAATATTTAAGCATACTGTGCTAGTACTCCAGGCCATGCAATGATCAGTAGGTGCACTTAAATTTCCTCCAAACAACACCAGTTCAGTTGCTGTTGGAGGCTGAAATTCACAAATAATCTCAGCTTTCATGTCATGCCCTCAATAAAATAGCAGCAGCTCTGTTAGTCCCTGAGCAGTCCTTGTGGGTCAGTAACTACTGTCTGACTTCTATAAATGAAACCACATTCTGACAGTGCTGTCCTGGTGGGAGGATTATCTTTTGGGGATCACTAACCCTGGTAAAAATGAATATATAATATTCTCCAGGATCACAGAATATAAATATCATCAGTACTGGTGATGGCTTTTGGGAAAAGGATTATGTCCTGCCCACACCCGAAAAACCTATTGGTTAATAACAAAAAAGCTCCATTTCTTTATTTGGCACTTTGATATGATCACTAATCCCCTCACTTTATATCAAATTTAAAGAGAAATAATGAAAAATGTTTATGTGCTTCTCATAAACGTTAATCACTTTTGTGAGTGAGCAATTCCACTCCAGCACCTTCCCAATTCATGGCTGATGACACAGAAACCTCTCCTTTTTCTCTCCTGAACCCCCCCACATGATCTGTGCCCCCGAGGTTTGTTCCATCTGCTGAAGGCCATCATGGGAACATGAGGCCACTGACTCATGGAGAGAGATCAGGCCTTTGATAACCTGCTTTCCACTGCCTTAGTATGTCTGTAACATGTTTGTCTCCAGCACAATTATGTCTGGTTTTTCCATGTCTTGTCAGCCGTCCGCAGTGAGTAGGAATCTTCAGTTTCTTGGACTACATGTTTTTGTGACTCTTGCATTATTCATGGGTGACACTGTGAGTATGTTGTGGGGAATTATTCTGAGGCTTTGAGCAGAAGCTGGAGCCTGCTTAAGCCTTGATGTTGTCTGACTTGATTTGGTGGAGCCTTTTATGCTAAAAGTGGTGCTGGAATCCTTTTAAAAGCTTACAGACAGTTCATAAAAGCACTAAATTAATGTACAGGGCTGAAACATCATCACTGGGGCTCATTTAATATTAAAAAAATCCACTTTTTCAGCAAACAGTTCCATATTTGTACTTCTCTGAAGCTGTGCAAACACACCAGCTTAGGGTGGTTTTTTATGTGTGTCCTGACACAGGTGAGATGCCATTCCATAGAAACAACTCAACTTGTCCTGTTCCACCCCCCTGCTAAACAGGGCTTCCATGATGATCATCGCTAAGTACCGGGCAAACAATTAGGCAGCAGGCTATAGTAAAATGGTAATTAAAAGCTTGATGGGGAAGAAGGAAAAAAAAAGAAACAAAACCCCCTTTTCTTGCCTCAAGGGACTGGAAGCTGCACGCTGTGGTGCACATGGTGTATGCTTGCCTGCAACCATAAAAATACACTGTTCCCATGGTGCTTCCTGTGTCTAGTCTGAAAAGAGACAAGCAATGAGAGCGGGGGGGAAGCGCTTGATTTCCCCTGTTTCTTTATGTGCCCCAAACACTGTTACCTTTGGTGGCCAAAGTTGACACATCTTTAATTTAAAAATTAAATTTAAAAAGCCACGTTCTTTCCTCTGGGAGTTGCAGTCAAGCACAAATGTTTAATTATGTCTTAATTCTCTCAGCTGTTGAGACAGACAACTTTTGGGGTGTTATGAATGTCAGCGAGCTTTCATGGTTGTGAGCTAAAAAGAGATAAAAGCCACGTTTGTGGTTTATGGATGTTAATTGCTGCTGCACTGAGGTGTGTGAGGGGGGCGGTTGAAAGGCTGGAGTGAGGCAGGAGAGGTGACAGAGCCTCGCTGGGGCGCTCAGCGAGGTTCCAGCGGTGCTGCAAGAACACGCACTTATCTGCCTGGAAAGGAAGTGCCGTTTTTTATCAGAATATTACATCTCCCAAGCCCAGCTCGAGCCCCGGTGCTCATGGGACTCGGGGTTATCTCACAACATCAGCAGAAGTTCACTGCAAGGGGATTTCTGTAGTGTTAAACTCTACAAGGAGCCTGGCCTGAACGGGTCAGGCTTCTCTAGGGGCTCTACTGGGACTGAAAGCCGCGTTTTCCTTATCAACAAACGATCCTCTTGACTTTGTTTGAGCTCTTCAGACTGTGCCGTCAGCGGCAGGAATGCTGCCAGGCACGCTCGGTGACATCAACGGGGCGGTGGTGTCACCCAGACTGTAAATGATTGACATCAACTGGACTATCCTGAGCACTCAGCACTGACACAGACACTCAGATACTCTGATTGCCTGAAGATAATCAGAAAGCGCAGCTATTTCTCATTCTAATTAACCCATTATAGTGATTAGAAAATAGAATTTACATTTGAGATATCCTGACTCCCAGTGGAAGCTCTCAGACTGAACACGGACTGGAGAGAGGGTGGATGCACAGAGTTATTCAGGAGATGGTGGGCTTCATTTCATAACTTTGAAAACTCTATTTTTCTTTACTTGTTCTACAATGTGCATCTTGGATCCATACAAAATTATTCCCTGAAATTACAGGTGAGAGAAATATTTATTCCTTTGGCATCAAAATTAAATCTGGTCCAAGGCAGATGAGTTATGTGGTCTGCTGTCAGCAGAGTTGAGATGTGAAAAGAAGCAGAAAATAAGTGAGGATGCAGAAAATGGCCCTGGGAACTCAAATCACATGTTGTTGTAGGAAATAATCCATTTTTGGAAATATAGATTAGTGAAAAGGAAATCAGTTAATGGGGATGAGTCACATTTTGCCCCCAAACCAGGCTGTTCATTTGACACAAAACGGGAGTTGAAGGGGTAGTTCACTCTGTTCACGCTGCTGGAAAAGTATCAGGAAAGAGAAACCGATCCACAAGAGTCAAAACTTTGCTAAAATATGTACAAATAATTCCCTGAGCATTGGGATTGATGCTTTTTGTGTCCCTTTGCTGACTGACTTTTAACTGCACTATGCAGAGTTTGCCCGGGGTGCTCGGTGCCTCTTTCACCTGGGGTTCCTCGGGCCGTTGTTGCCGTGTCCTCAGCGCCCTCTTCCATCACGCTGCATTCGCTGCAGTTCTTGTTCCGGCTTTAGTTCCTTCTCTGCTCTGCAGGAGCGTCAGGAACTTTGTAAATTCGGAGCTCGACTCCCTGTACTCCCGTGGAAGAGCGTGTGGCTGCGCTCACCTGCCGTGCGTGCCAGCCACGCTCTTCTCCTGCCTCTCCTGGAGCAGGAGCTCCACCTCCAGGAGCAGCTCTGGGAGCTGCAGGTGCTCCTGGACGGGCGGTTTGAGGAATCCTGATCTTCCAGGGAGGCTTGGATTTGTTGTGCAGCTCTGAATCACAAACTCCTGGGAACGTTTAGGCTGGGAAAGAGCTGGAAGATCAGTGTTACTAAGGGAATACAGAGAGGATGCACACCCTCCTCTGGAAGACTATGCTAAAAGTAAACTACAAGTATTTAATTACAAGAACCTCAAATAAGACAGAATATAGGTGTAATCTAAAATTCAAGTCAAGATTATTTACTGCTAGAATTTTTTTAGCATTCAATCAAGGTATTCAAAAACATCTGAACCAAGTTCCTGCCTTCAGCCTATACATGTTAAAATTCCTCAGATATTTATCACATATTTCCCTGTTCTTCATATTTTTGTTTCTTATTTTCTCTCCTTATTTTATTTTTTTTTTTACAAGACTACATTGCATTGTCAGGAAGCTCCTGGGAGATGAATTTACAAAGATCAAATGAAACTATACTTTGAATTTCTCAGGTTTGAAGTTCATTTGAAGCACAGTTGACCAGAGCTGACTGTGCCTGAGTGGTCACATTAGTGATTGGTCCCTTGATATAAGTAATGCCAGCAATTATCTGAATTTAACATGTGGCCTTTCTCAGTCTGACTGTTGGGTCCAGATGTTCTCTGATTAACTGTCTCATTGAAGTCTGATTTAACGGTTGTGATTGTATCTGCCTTGCTGGACTTCAGGAATTGTAATTTTAGAAATATTTTCTCTGGGTGATGGTATCTTAACGGCAAAGGAAAGGAAGGGCTCGTGTAGGTTCATCTTTTTCTCTGTTTTTTTGGTAAGAGGTAGACTTTAAAGATATTCAAATCTGAAAGGATAATGCTAACAGGTGTCAAAATTAAAACAAATTTCATCTGGGACAGGTGTTGGAAAACCTGGGCCCTGCAGGCCTGGGGATATGGGATGGCATTTCCTCTGTGCTCCCATCCAGCAGTGGGGGTGTAGAAAGTTGAGTAAAAATGGCAAATTATTGCCACTTTTTAAAATTAAACAACCAAAATAAAATCCCATGATAATTTCAGCATATATTAGCCATAGTTTTTCAGCCCCTAGTCCAATTTGTCCCAGGGAATGTCATTCTCCTTCCCCAAACTCTGTTTGTAGTTCCAGTTAAGAGTATTTGAATGCAGTTAAATGAAGTTAAATTCCTTTTCCTTCTCTAACCCAAGCATTTCACAGTTTTGCTGGGCAGTTTGTCCTGTTTAACTCTATCTTTGGGAATGCTCAGTTTTGAAGAACATCTCTCCTTTATCCCTATTTCTGTTAGTATAACTTCAACATAATTTGGAAACCTCTTGAATGAGACCCCCAAAAAAGCACTGGAGTATGATTAGGCAGAAAATTATAACAGAGGGGAAATATTGTGTGTGAAAGCACAGATTTATACAGAAATATTAATCTTTATAAGAAAAATCATTGTTTTAAGTAAAATGCTTGAAGAACCAGTTACATAATTCAAGTTTCCTGACTCACATGAGCTTGGAAACGATGTGTGTTGTTTGGTTGGTGTTATTTTGCAATTAATTGAACAACTAGATAAATTACACTATGCTTTAATGATAGAGAGGCACTGGTATTAATGAAGTAGAAAATACACATCTGAGCACTTGGAAAATGATGCCTGGCTGATTTTTTTTAATTTTCTTTCCAATTCTCAGTGCTGCATTTCAATTTGATTTGTTTCTATTTTTGTTTCAAGTCACAATAAAACCAAGGAGACTCATTACCATTGAGCCTGCACTCCACAAAGGGGAATGATGAAAGTTTCTCTCCTATATTTAGAAGTGAAATTTCCACCAGGTGCATTCTGCATTGGGTCATTTAGGAATGACCACTCACATTTGCTTTGTAAAGTATCTAAACAAAATAAGTACTGGGGTTTTTTTGTATAAAAATGACAATTGAACAACAGTACTAAGAAAATACTAAAAGGCACAAAGATAAAATAAACCCAAAGCCAATATGTCCAAGTAATAAATGCAATATTTGGGATTTTTCATGCTCTGGACCATAGTGACACAAAAAGGAACCTGAGGCATGGGACAGGCCCAGTGTCTGCACCCTGCAAGGGCATTTCTTGCCACCATGTCCTGGTTGGAGTGGTTGTCTCTGCTCTCTGGCTGGAAGTTAATTCTGCTGTGAGGTGATTGCTCTTCCTTTGTTGGCAAACAATGATCTCATAAAAGCTGTTGGGAAAAGGGAGCCCAGGCTGGAGTCAGAGAGAAAACAAAGCCAGGGTGGGCCAAAAAAGACTGAAATCCTTTCCCTTCCCTAGATGGATATCTGCAGTGGGGTAGAAGAAAAACATGGAGAAAAGTTGTCTTAACTCTGACTGTGTTGCCTCATTTAAAAAAAAAAAAAAAAGAAATCTCATGTTGCTATTGTGCCACTTCACATTTTATAATTCCCCATTAGTTACAGTCTCCAATTTCTCAATATATACATATAATTNAAAGAAATCTCATGTTGCTATTGTGCCACTTCACATTTTATAATTCCCCATTAGTTACAGTCTCCAATTTCTCAATATATACATATAATTGTTTTTCTTCTTGTTTAAGGAAAAAAACTTATGCATAGCATTGGTTATTTTAATTATTTTCCCCTGGTTTACAATTTTTATGGGATGTACTACTCTCTTTATTCACTAAAGATTATGGAAATTTTTTATTCATGGCTTATCTTTCTTTGCCCCCAGTGTGTTGATTCCATTGCTGAGGTGTTTCTCACAAACATGCAGGATTCTGCCTTGAATTTGGAAACTCTGCTGACTTTTTCAGCTTCACCACTGTGTCTCAGGCTGGGTTAGGCACAGAAGTCTCTCCTTCTGGGAGAGGAGCAGCTCTGGCAGTGTCTGTAGGGTTTGGTGGAGGTAACGGTGATGAATCATCAGTTAATACCTGTCAAACCCAGGTAGTCACAAGAACCCTCCAATATGCCCCGTATCGACTCCCTTCTTGTTCCTCAGCATCTGAATCCCATTAACAGCTGTCAAAACCTGGTAAACTATTTATATGCTTTCACAATTTGTTTAATTGGATAGTTAGGAAATGGCATACAAGAAAAGCTTTTCTTTTTTTCCTTTTTTTTTTCCTTTAGTCTGGCTGAACATCTGTAGCATTAGGGGCTCATTATCTCTGAATTGGCACAGCAAATCAGCAGCATCATTAAAATGCCACATTAAGATGATTAAGTTTCTTTGTTACCCAGTTGACTTTTTGCATGTGCTGAGGATTTCACGATTATGACCCCACTCCTTGTAAAACACTTGAGCTACATCACCCTTTCCTGCCACTGTCTTTAATGGCTTCTGGGTTTTATTCCTTGTGTTTTTCCCATCACTCCTGGTAAACTTTGCTTAACAACAGGACAAAACTTATGTTCTTTCCTCCTTATTTCATGCCAGAGTCTCAGATTAAATGGAGAATTTGGGGGGTTTTCCTTCCTGAAACTTCCTCTTAGAAAAACCAGCAAAGATTCAGAAACCCTCCAACTTGCCCTAGTTATTTGGCTCTCTTGACTTTTTTATTTCTGCATTTTCAGCCTGGAGAAGAGAAGGTTTTGTGGAGATAGAGCAGCCATCCAGTATTGAAGAGACCTAAAAGAAAAGAGAGAGGGGCTCTCCTTCAGGAACAGGGGTGACAGGATAAGAGGGAATGGCTTTAAGCTGCAAAAGGGGAAATTCATGTTGGATATGTGGGAGAAAGCCCTCCCTGTGAGGGTGGGGAGGTCCTGGCACAAGTTGCCCAGAGAAGCTGTGGCTGCCCCGTCCCTGGGAGTGTCCAAGGCCAGACTGGAAGGGCCTTGGAGCAACCCGGGCTAGTGGAAAGTATCCCTGCCCATGGCAGGGGGTGGGACTGGATGAGCTTTAATGTCCTTCCAACACAAACCCTTTGTGATTCTATCATTTTATAGAGCACACACAAGCACTGTTTGGGTGGTGACTCAGTCTGAAGTTGCCACCGCAGCTTTATTTTGGATTTTTTCCAGAACCCATTGTTTTTACAGTGTTTCAGGTGAAACAAAAATATTACTCTGGAGTATGTCTTTCATCTTGTAATCATCTCCCCAGGAAATGAAACCATGTGCATCAGCCTTAACGCATCACACAAGTACTTTGTTCTGTAAAAGCAGCAGCTTTTTTTTTTCTCAGTGTATATTAACTCCATGAACTGCCTCAAGAAAAATAGTTCCCTGGCTTGGACTGCATGAATGCTTTTTTTCTCTTACAACCTCTTTACTTGCCTAATAGAAAAGATGATAGCACTTCTTTTTTCTACTGTGGGAACTTTGTTAGTGTTTTTAGGGATAATTGTGTTTTTCCTCAGTTAAATTTCCCTGTTCTACATGAAGTCACAGCTTCCTTCCTCTTGATTAAGGCAGACCAGCCTGGAAACTCCCTGATCTAATAAAATATGTTGATATGACTTTTAAGTGACAGATACAAACCTTCCACACAGCTGCCAATCTCATGATCATATGGTAGTCCCTGTGCATGTCAGTACAGAGCAAAATCCGAGCTGAAAAAGGAATCTGGTGGCTCCAGACTCTGCAATCACTTGGTTCATTTTAGTCCAACCTGTACCGAGCCTTTTTTTCCTCAGACTGCTTTGCACCAAAGCTATCTCCTGCCTGGCTGCAAGGGAGGTGAAGTAGCCTCTAAACTGTAACAGGTGAAAAAATCCCAACCCTTCTAATTTATATTTGGGTTAAAAAAGCCTCTTCCTTTGTGGCTTCTGCTGGTCCCGGTCATCAGAAGATGAATTTTTCTGTGGAGGTCCCTCAAATACCTACAGGAAAACACTTAAGCTTTGGATGTCGTGGACAGCCAGAACAGCCCCTGCTTTTTGTGAAAGCAGTGATGGAAAAGCCTTGATCAAAACTCAGGGGCATCCTCCTCTGTCACTACAAGGAAACACAAGCCTTATGTGCAGTCTCGAAACTGCAGAGGTGATTATTTTCCACGGTGGAATCAGAAGATGGTTTGCCCAGTTTGTACCAGTCCCCAAGGATGTGCCATGGGGGGCTCAAACCATGCTCTGCCACACAGACTCTGCACAGCTCTGGAGCTGTGAGCAAAGAACTGTGGTGAGAAAGAGCAGCAAATGGCACAGAAGGCTCTGTTGGAGGTCACAGCTTGGCCTCCAGTGCTAAACAACTGCGTGTGACGCAGACGAAAGGTGAGACGTTAAGTAGAAAGTGGGAATTGAAATTGTTTCTGAAAGCACCAACAAGGTGCAGCTGCACTGGGTACTTCCTTTTACCATGTAGGGCAGGATGTAGAAAATTATTTTGGAACTGCCTCCTTTTGAGAGGGAAAAAACAACCAACCAACCAAAAAAGCTTGGGTTTTTTCTGGAAAAGGGATTGGTGTTGAAATCTGCTTTCAGCAACTGGCAATCATTTTTCGTTGGAATGATGCAAATGGTTGTATAAACTAATTTTGAAGGAGTCTTAATAGCAGGATCACCCTCACACCCTTGGACATGGAGTTGGCAGCAGAAGACACCTGCAGAGGAAGCCCTGTTTCTGTGGAAGTAGGAATCCATAGGATGTGAAGCAGAGCTGGTACTAAAGAATCCACAAAGAAAAACAGCCCGTTTTTGGGTGAATCTGGAGCTCCCTGTGAGCAAACACCTAAACCCACATGAGCTCATCAGGGACTGGGGCAGCAAGTCCCAACAGCAAAATCTAAACATTTTCAAGGATAGGGGGATAAAAACCCAGAGTATGGGAGAAACCCCCTTTCTTCCACCAATATCCCCATCCAAGGAGAGCACAAGAGGGAGCTTCGAGTTTTCCACACTACTATGGAGTCTTGTGTAGGATAAAGAAATCGTCACCCACCTGTTTCCTCCATCTCAGACCAGAGTCAGACAGATTGACAGATATTAATGCAGATAATTAGGACAGAGGAGTGATTTTCTCCGTAAAATGTAGCTGAAAATTTTGACTTCATGAAAGTTTAGGTTGCCAGATCTTTCTTTTTCAACGTTGCTTTTATGTCGCCACCTCATTTTCACTGCCACCCATTGTTTGTTCTCTGCATTTGATGTGGTTTATTACTCAGAACCAGAGCTAATACATATTCAGCAGTTCATGTTCTGTACTTTGGAGAAAGGACAAGTGATTCAGTGCCAGATTGAACTGTCTAAACCTCGGCTGGAGGGAGGAGCAGGTGGCCAGAGAACAAGACTTTCAAACAGGAAGCCTTGTGCTGCATCTCGTGGAGCTCGTCTTCCCTTGGTAGCTTGAGGCACAATTCAAGTTTCAGCCTTAGTCTGTCTCATGTCAGAGAACCAGGAATGGTTTGGGTTGGAAGAACATTAAAGCTCATCCAGTCCCACCCCCTGCCGTGGGCAGGGACACTTTCCACTAGCCCAGGTTGCTCCAAGGCCCATCCAACCTAGCCTTGGACACTCCCAGGGATGGGGCAGCCACAGCTTCTCTGGGCAACCTGTGCCAGGGTCTCACCACCCTCACAGGGAAGAATTTCTTCCATATAACCAACCTAAATTTTCCCTCCTTCACCTTAAAGCCATTCTGTCTTATCCTGTCACTCTAGCTCCTGAGCCTGTCTGGCTCCCTTCAGATAATGGAAGGTCTCCACAAAACCTTCTCTTCTGCAGGCTGAACAGCCCCAACTTTCTCAGCCAGCTTTAAGTAGAAAAAAGCTGTCCTGGCAATTATTAAGGATTTTAATGGATGTGCTGGTAGTGTTGGAATTAATTATGGGAAGGAAATTCAGCACCCTAAGTTGGGAATCATCAGCTGTTTATACAGTGTGACCAATTTGCTTGTATTTTTACTCTGTTAGTAAATCATTAGCTGCTTGTTACACCTGTCTTTGTCATGGAGCTGCATTCATTTAGGCAATGCATTTGGATTCCTCTGGACATGGCTACAGCTCCAGGAACCTGTTTGAAGGCCATGGATCCTGCTCTTCAGGAGGCATCAGGTTCTTTGCCACATCCTCACAAAAGGACTTTAGGCAAACCTTTTGGCATTTCTGGGATACATCTATTTATCAGGAAACCCTTACCCTGCCTCTGCTAGTTTTACTCACATAGTAAATCAAGATTATCAACTGCTCCTCACATGTCTGAGAGCTATGGACAAAAACTGTGATTTGCAAGGGAAAATTAGGATTATTGATTAGGTTTAACTAGTGAGTTAAGAGCACTGGGAGTCTTACACTGATCAGACATATTTCCTAGGCTTGTTCCAAGCACTAGAGGTTCCATGAGAAGATGTAAGTTATAAGATATAATTACTCTTTTTAATTTGTGTCTTTCTGTATTTCCAATTCACAAAAGCAACCTGAAATGCTGATTTCTATAAAAATAATTATTCTGAGTTGGTGTGAATAAGTGTTTTGTTTTGAACCCTGGCTAGTAATTGCAGGAAACATTTGTACTGCATTATACTTTCGTAATCTGTAGAAGGAAATTCTCCATCAAAGATAATTACCAGGCAGGTTAATCCCTTTCAAGGGTTATCTCACTGTGAGTATCACTAAGTGTCCATGACCAGTAAAGTTTCACATCTCAACTCCATTTCTTCATCTGCATGTTTCAGTAAACTTTTAGGAAGATTGATACTGTTGTTTTATATAATTTTTAGTGTGTTTTTTTCCTAAGATACTTTGCTATGCATAAGATTAGCATTTTTTCACTCCTGTGCTTTGTTTTACCTGCAGATGATGTGATTAAAGTGAAAGGTGAATACAGTGAAAGAGAGGAGAGTGCTTTAAATTCCGAGCCTATGGAAAACCTGGAAGAATCTGAACTGCCTTACGCATATCCCAGAGAATATAATGAATATGAGAGCATTAAACTGGAAAGACACTCGGGTTCATATGACAACATCAGGCCAGCTAGTGGAAAGATGAATTGTGATATCTGTGGATTAGCCTGCATTAGCCTCAATGTCTTGATGGTTCATAAGCGTAGCCACACTGGTAAATATCCCTCTGTTGTTCTTGTAAGAGCTGGGGTACTGAAAAGATGATAATTTTTAATCTAGACTAGTTCTTTTAAAAAAAGATACCAAAATCAGGGTTTCCTTGTTCTGTGCTTGATGCCACATGTGATCTTTATCAAGTTACTCGCTGTTCTGTGCCTCACTTTACCCACCTTTCTTCTCATCAGGATTGAATATTATTAAAAGCAAATTGGCGAGGTATTTTAAGAATTTTGGATGAAAGGCACTATGTAATTGCAGTATTTCTGGCACAAAGCAAAAGTTAATTTGGTTTTGTGCTGCCATTTTCAGTCTGTGTATAAATTTCTCTCTGTGCTATACTTTGGCAACAAACCAATGAGCATCTTAAGTTTCAGCCTGCAGTAAGATAAGACTTTTTTTCTTCTAAAAATTGCTGGCTTGTTGGAATCAGCCTCCTCCGGAGCGCTTCTTTCCATGGAAGAACTGTGCAGTGTTTTCCATAGTCCTACATATGCTACAAGCAGCTCTGACACCAGAGCTGCACCTCCCTCCCACTGAAGTCACACTCTGTGTGTTTCTATAGAAAGAAATCAATCCAATATCTCATTCTTTCCTCTTCCAAAGAGGCAGAGGACAGCATGATACCCACGTAACCATTAAATGTCCTTTTCTGTATGTCATTTTAAGGTGAACGGCCATTCCAGTGTAATCAGTGCGGAGCTTCCTTTACTCAGAAGGGAAACCTCCTCCGCCACATTAAACTACACACAGGGGAAAAACCTTTTAAGTGTCACCTGTGCAGTTATGCCTGCCAAAGGAGGGATGCGCTTACGGGTCACTTAAGGACACATTCTGGTAAGTGACTTCACAGGCACTCCATGTGTTTTGGATGTGTGTCACTGGGACACTCGGTGTGGAAAAGGCAGTCAGCAAGGTTTGCTCAGCCTGTGAAAGGCTCAACGCAGAGCAGTGACCACTCACTGGTGCTCCTGGAACCAGCTCGGGACTGGCTCTGCTCTTGGTGCAGAGAGAGGGGCCAGGGGAATCCGTGTCACAGCCCACAGTCCTGCTTGCACAAATAACTCCATGGTATTTTCACAGAATCACAGAATCGTTTTGCTTGGAAAAGACCTCCGAGATCATCAAGTCCAACCTTTGACCCATCACCACCTTGTCAGCTCATTTTCATACGAGTGGAGCTGGCCACGCCAGCAAGCTCTGAACTTGAGGAGAGTGTGAGATGGGACTTCCTCCCATCCCATTCTGAGCTGTGAGGAAAATCCCAGGAGAATAATCCCAGGCAGATGACTCTATTGCCACCTCACAGTGGTGTAGTGCCTTTCATCTGAATCTCTTAAAATGCTCAACAGATGTTTCTTCTCAAGCCTGGTAGGGTGTTCTGTGCATTTTACAGATGGGGAAATGGAGGCACAGAGCTGAGGTGACTTGGATAACCAGCCAGGTATAATTCAATTTTAGCTGCCCCAGTTCTGTAGGAGCCAGGTTGTGCTTGCCCTTGAATACGTCTCTATCCTGTGTTCTACATGGGCTCAGAGAGAAAACCTTGATTTTAAGTGATAGATGTTATCTCTGCACTGCAATGTACGGAAAAAATTCAACCTCACAAAGAATCAGTCAAAAGTGAGCTTATCTGCCGAGGATAAATGAGATTCTGATTTAATTGAGACCAGCAGTGTGGTGCTGTCCCCCACCAGCACAATGCTAAAACCATCACGCTTCAAGCAAGACAGAGTTTTAGTGGTCTCTTGTGGTTATTTTGATTATTTTATTGTTTCTTTTTCTAGTGGAGAAGCCATACAAATGTGAGTTTTGTGGAAGGAGCTACAAGCAGAGGAGCTCATTAGAGGAGCACAAGGAGAGGTGCCGGACTTACCTGCAGAACGCTGGCATGTGTGAGGCTGGTGAGTTTATCACATCACAGTGGTTTTGGGGTTTGGTACATTACAGGGCTTGTAAAAGGGCATCTGGCGAGCTGTTAACCCACAGCCTGAGAACAGCTTTTCCTGCACTCCTTTTCAGTAACCTGAGGGGCTATAACGTTCTAAAGGGGATGGTTCATTGTAGCCCTCAGGCAGGTACTTAGAGACTGCTTTCATTTTAATCACTTTTTTCTTTCACAGTTACTTTGTGTAAAATATCTAAAATACCTTGTACCTAGCATTTCTGGAGGTGATGCTCAGTGAGTTAAATTATTCCTACATTAATGCTGTTATGTGGCTCATTTTATGGGATGAGTTGTTGACAACTGTTGTTCCTGTCTCAGTGTGTTTGATGGTTCCTTTTCTTTAGAATAAGAACTGTTAAAATTTGCAGCAGTTTTAGTGGACTGGATCCAAGGCATGAAAAGGGAGTGGTATCCCAAAAATCCCTGACAGATCAGTTTAGGAGGGAGTGAGAGGTAAAGGGCTGCTTTGAGTATAGAGCTGCCTTTGGAAAAGATAAAATGTATCAAAACATGTTTTTTTCTTACTTTCCATTTTGCAGTCTCAGTGCTGCAGTTCCACCAAAAATACTTTGGTGAAAAATAACTACCATAATCTTTGTCCCTGCTTCACCTGAACCATTCAAATCCTAAAATGAACTGTGTGATTTGAGTCTCAGAATACACCGGTAAGTCAGGAAAGAATTGCTCTTCTCATTCGGAGTCAGGGAGTGGCTGTGACCTCCCAAAGGACTCTAGGACTGATCTAAGCAGAGCTGAGGCTACAATTTCAGAATTCAGGCTCCCATATTTTGCTATACAGCCTTGAAAAACCACCAGAAAAAGGAAACATGGAATCACAGAGGGTTTGGGTTGGAAAGGACCTTGAAGATCATCCATTCCTACCCCCTGCCATGCACAGGGACACCTTCCACTAGCCCAGGTTGCTCCAAGACCTGTCCAACCTGCCCTTGGACACTTCCAGGGATGGAGCAGCCACAGCTTCTCTGGGCAACTTGTGCCAGGACCTCACCACCCTCAAGAGGAGGAATTTCCTCTAATAACTCTATCAACAACAGTAAGGACAAGATTCTGCAGGAATCATCACAAGCCAGGGCTGAGAATCAGTGTGAAGAGCTATTGGTATGTGATAAAAACCTTGGGTGCAGGAATCCCTACGTTGTGTTGAGTGAGTAGGTTGGTGTTTCAGGCTTTGTGACGTGCAGGAAGCCTCCCAGAGAACAATGATTTAGCAAAGTGTTTCATAGAGGTCTTTAATAGTTTTATAGTTTTTGGGGGGCTCCATTCTTTGTCAGCAAATGACATATTTCTTAGAGCATTAGTAAAAGTAACGGATTATCAGCACATCAGCAAGTTTTGGGTTTCATGAGAACCCTTACACATTGTAACTGTGGTTTGTGTTACAGTACATGATGCTCCTATGATGGCAATCACCCAATATGTCCCCCCATGAATATGGAAAACATGAGACCTGCTGGAGGTTTCTGCTTTGAAACACCATTCTCATGGTTCAGATGCATTTCAGAACAGCAACATTTCATCCCTTATCCTGGGCCTGCAGTGCAGTCCTTGCTGCAGCAGTGCAGGCAGCCTTAACTGGTCACAGGGAATGTAAATTCCCAGTGTGCCAAGAGGTGCCTGCTCCCATGCCTTGGAGACCTTCACACCCTTACACAAATTGCAGTGTTTTTAGGGAAGTAGGAAATTCTATGAAAAATGGGAACACCTGGGGCATTTCCATCCAATTCCCCAGTATCAGCAGGATGTTGGGTGACAGAATCAGGGAGAGGGAAAGCTGGAAAGACTCTCAGGAGATAATTTCCTGCATTCAGTTTATTTTTTTCCTTAAGTGTAGCACTTTGCATTTGTGTCTAGTAAACTTCCTCTTTCCATTACTGACCCTTTCCCTACTTCTCTTCATCATTTTGAATTTTGGTGTTTTTCTGAATTCTTCACAAGCTTCTCAACCTGGTCTGGTGGAAGGTGTCCCTGTCCATGGCAGGAAGGTGGAACTGGATGACCTTTAAGGTCCCTTCCAACTCAAACCATTCCACAATTCTATGATTCTCACATGGAGCCATCTTTAGACACAGAAGTGTTCTATGTGCCATCATCCCTAACTGATTAAAATATTTAAAAGCATCATGACTGTAGTAGCCATTTAAGTTGCTTTTTAGTGCCAGGTTTGTGTGTTCGAAATGTAGAAATATTTCTGAAAGAGAAGTTTCATGTAACAATATAGTTGGAGCATTGTCCCTGATAACCATCTCTCTCACATTGTTCTTATTGCACAATCACCCAACTCTGTTCCACTCTCCCTTCTTAAGTGACCACACAGAGATGCTACAGGAAGTAATGCCTCTAATTTCAGCCCTGTACTTGAAGGGTTTGCTAACAATATCTGCATGCTCTAAAAATTCTACTCACATTGGTTGGTGTGGCAGAAACCACACTATGGAAACAGCTCAGTGCAGGGTGAGTGCTGGTGTGTGCTTGGGGCTGGGAGAGCATCCGCTCTCTCTCCAGCTACAGGGTAACACAGTGGCCCAGAGATGGATGTCCCATCCCTGGAAGTGTTCAAGGCCAGGTTGGACAGGGCTTGGAACAACCTGGTCTGGTGGAAGGTGCCCCTGCCCATGGCAAGGGAGTGGTAAAAAATGATCCTTGAGGTCCCTCCCAACCCAACCCACTCAGTGAACCCATGACAGTCAGGGGACAGCAGTGTTTGGAGAGGTGGCTCCTCACTCAGCACTCACAGGACAACATAAAGAGTCCTTCACAATGGATAATTCACACTGGCAGGAAAATCGTCCTCTGGAAGTGTTTTATACAGGCAGGGTTACACCTGAAGTGTACACTGAGATGGGCAGCAGTGCTGGGAACAGCACAGAGACCTCTCAGGGGGGTCAGGGAAGACCATCCTCTGCCCTGGTGCTGGCTGAGCAGGACAGGGGCACCCAGCTTTAAAAGTGGTGAGATCAACCCCATCTTTATACCATATAAAATTCCATGCTTAGGAGCTCAACATCCCATGTAATTCCAGAGTCACTGATCAGATCTTACCAAGAGGGACAAGGTGATTTATTTGGGCTTCAGTGTTTCTTTTGGCATCCTCAGGGTTGGTTTTTTTTTTGCTTTCTGGCTCTGCAGTTGAGCCATCAGAGCCCTGAGCTTACAGGATAACCCAGGATGCCAGGCTGCTGTAGGTTCAGTGCATTGGAAGTCTGGATTTTCTGTATTTGATTATTTCTCAGTGAAATTTTGAGCAAAGCACTTGACCACTTCTGTTAGTCCAGCCTGATTTTTATTTTTAGACATATGTTATAGTGAGATAATTAGTTCTTTAAATCACAATGTGCAGTGGATTCATCCAGAGGGAGAATAATTGAGGAGGGACACAGGGTATGATTACTTCTCTATATTTGAGAAACCTTTAGAGAATTTGGAGTGGTTAAAAAACTGTTTCCTAAATGCTAAATATTATTCTTGGATTGTTTAATAAGTGATCCAGAAGAAAAAGTTGGATGAGATAATTTTCAGTTAGTTTCTGGGTAGAGAGAGCAGTGTTGTGGGTGAGAACCTGTGTAACCACCTTTATCTTACTGGAGCAGGCACTGTTTCCCTAAGGCTGGGTTGTGAAAATGTCATCAAAGACCTTTTGTAGCTCATAAATAGAGATAATTTTTTCTTTAGGAAAAAATAGCCTGTAGCAAGGAGTCAAAAATTCTAATGTGAAAGCAAAGACCCTCAGCATTAAAATAAGAGGGCAGAGAACCATGAAGCTGGGAGATTGATTCTACAGAAGTCCCAGAACATGTTATGTAGGTCAATAGTTACTGTCTCTGCAGATCTCCTCTGAGGAAAGGCTCTGTTATCCCTGCAGGAAGCCCTCATCTGCTCTCCTGACATTAATTTAACAATTAAAGTTCCCTTGGTGGCACATAAATAATGTTGACAAGTCATCCCTGATATGCTATGTACAGCTTCCAGTGTGCTCCTGGGGCTGGGAGGGCTGACAGCACCTCTGTGCTGAGTCCTGTCAGGGATAATGTCTCTGAAAATGTGGACTTAAAGCTTTACCCGAGCAACCCATGGGTCCTCAGAGTGCAAGTCCTGGAGCTAAAGACTGAGAAAAAGAGGAACTAGAACAACAAAATCAGAAAAACAAAGAACTGGTAGGGACCAGGGAGCTGTTTTTATGATATGGGTGAATTGTGTTTTCTTTCTTTACAAAGAAAATATACATTTTTGAGTACACAGCACTTTTGTTCAGTGATGTTGGGGTTTTTAAAACTTAGATAACTATTGTTAGTGACTTATGCAATGATCTAGTCAAGATTATGAGGTTTTGGGATTGGAGGTAGTTCAAACCTTGGACTACAATCATCTAAAATTAATATGAAGAACTCAGAATGCATATTCAATGCTTTGGAGCATCAAAATTAAACAGAAATCCTGAAATTAAAAATCCTATAATTTTCAAGACCAAACTAGAGCTTCTGGCCCAAGCCCAAGCAGGTGATTACACTCTGCCTCCCCCCCATCCCCTCAGAGTGTCACCTTAACCTGGTGTTTTGTCTCACTTTATGCAGCCCTTACAACATGTCTGAGTATTTCATGCTGGGAGCAGGGATGAATATATTTATGGGAGCCTCCAAACGCACTGGAGTAATTTGGAATAAAACTGAGACTATAGAAGAGTAGTGTGTTATTACCTCCCAGGCTCTTCATGCCCTGCACAGGGCTGGTTGTCACGTACATCCCAAGGTTCCAGGACTGTGACTGAGTGGAGCCAGGCTCTGTTATTCCATCCTCCCTGACTCATATTCGTAGCCAGTGTTTGTGGCACCAAGTACCTCTGAAACACTTTATGTTTTCAAACTGCTGAACAAACATGAACAAATAGTTCTGGCTGAGGTTTGGTGAGTCATGGTTTGTGCTGACTGAAACTCGTGTTATCAGGAGCAGCACTGACAAACAGGTACAGAGGACGGACTGAAACGCTCAGGGAAAGGCTGCACAGAGCTGGGAAGGATGAAGTTGCACTTTCAGCACTTGCTCTACTGGGCAAACAGACATTTAAGTCTAATAGCAAATAAATCCTTGTTTAGCAGGACTGAAGTGATACCAGAGTGTTCCTATTACTTTCCTCTGGCACAGTTTGTCTCTTAGTTTATGCTTTATATATTCAGGGAGACCTCATTTTGGCCTTTCAGTGCCTTAAGGGGTTTATAAAAAGAGGCAGAAGGATTTTTTTATACAGGCAGAGACAAAGGACAACAGTTTTAGACTGCCAGAGGGCAGGGTTGGGGTGGGATGTTAGGAAGAAATTCTTCCCTGTGAGGTCCTGGCACAGGTTGCCCAGAGAAGCTGTGGCTGTCTCATCCCTGGAAATATCCAAGGCCAGGCTGGATGGGGCTTGGAGCAACCTGGGCTAGTGGAAGGTGTCCCTGTGCATGGCAGGGGGTGGGACTGGGTGATCTTCAAGGTCCTTTCCAACTCCAATCCTTCCATGTTTCCCTGATTCTATATTTAGATGTGTTGGTGTATGTACAATAACACAGCAACCAGGACTCCTCCACAGTGACACCCAAACTTTTTATACCATCTTGGGAAAGTAAATCACCCCTCATTGTCTCCAGCTTGTAGATCCCAACTCCTACAGATTCAGGCAGTCCATTAAGATGTGTCCAGTTCTAAGCACAGTGATCCCTGCCACCAGTACCCTTAGCAAGGAGTTTACTCTTCATTATAATTTTGATACAAAAGTACCACTCCAGATGGGTGTTGTTGAGGTGTGAGCAGGGTTTGGGGGGAAGCCACAGCAGTTACGATCAGTATTAGTGTGGTAGTACCGAAATGAGGTGGCAGCTCTCCAGCTCAAGGCCTCTGCAGCCTCCAGGAGCTGAGAGCAAGCACAGCTTCTGTGCAGTGCTGGGCACTGCTTAGCACAGCTGAGGAGGGCTCTGGAAAACTGGAAGAGCCTTAAGTGGCCTGGTCCCAAGGGAGTCATCACAGGGCACAGGTACTTTACCAAAAATTAGAAATTTGGGAGGTTGTAACAAGCTTTAAAACACAGAGAAAATATTCATAGTTAGTTTTAACTGTAGTGTTTAGGACAAAGTATTAAGTGATGTCAATACCTAAGAAAAAAAAGAGATAGAAATTTTGAATTTTGGAAGTTTTAATTGCTTTTATTTTACTGGAACACTGATATATGTCATACAAGTTTCTTAGTGATTCATTAAGACATCTATGACTGATATCTAAAAAGTTAAGCAAGAGCACTGAGTGTCTCTTTCTGCAGCTCGAAACACTGAGTGTGCAGGTGTCAGCCAGCCTTACTCAGAATAAAAAAGACAGGCCAGCAGAGCTTTTCTCTCCATCTGCAATTTCAACCAACCTTCCAGCCAGTTCATTTACTTCCTCTCTCTGGCGACAGTGCTGGTTTGTGCTCCCCCCTGAGTGAGCTCAGGGCTGTGCTGCCACTGACCACAACTGGTACCCAGAGAGAAGGAACGACAGAAAAAGCAAAACCAATTTTGCATTATATCTCCAAACTGTTTCCTTTAGTTATGTGGCCAACTGGAGATTAAACCGGTCAGCTCTTCCTTTTTTTAATCTTTTTTTTTTTTCCTTTTCACTTACGTGTTGTGGTTTTTTTTTCTTTTTTTCCTTCCTTTTCACATTTTCCAACCTAGCCAGCGTGGAGGCAAGGCACATCAAGGCAGAGATGGGGACTGAAAGAGCCCTTGTGCTGGACAGGCTAGCGAGCAACGTGGCAAAGAGAAAAAGCTCAATGCCTCAGAAATTTATTGGTAAGAACAAAACCCCTTTTCATCTGCAACAGTTAAATACGTGTGGGTCGGTAACAAACAGTACAATGCCTCTGCTTCTTTTAAATATCCTGCTCAAGCTTAGCATCTAATACAAAAGAATAAAATAACACTGATTTTTCTGATGGGGTTTTAGTGATTTGTTGTAGGGGGGTTGATTAAAATAGAGAATTTATTCTGTTGGCTGCTTAAACTGGGAGGAAGCTACTGTTGTGCCTTGTGTCTTTACATAGGGGATTTGTAAATATATTTTATGAGTTTCCACGTGCCATTTCTGTACCTGTGCATTTGAAATGTGCTCTGCTAGGATCCAGAACAGGCAAAGAACAGGAAGGTTAATGTCATATATATATTATAATATTATTATTATAATAATCTCAGCAGGAGCTGAAGGTTCCTGCAGGATTCATGTGTGGAATAAGGCCTAAAGACAGAAGAGTATTGGATTTCTCTTAGTCATCCTCCTAAATTTGTCTATGATTAAAAAATATCAAATCCTTTCTTGTGGTAATTTAAGCAAGCAGATGTTTCCATAGTATTTTCTTTGCATTTAATTGTACATGATCAGAGTTTTGCATGTTGGGGATCTTGAATACAAGTTGGGCAGGTTCTGGGTTTCAGCGAGCACCTGATCCTCTTGGCCAGTCTTATTTCATCAACCTGCCTTTAAAGAAAATAAAAATGCAGCCCTGTGTCCTAAGGAAAACCCTTAGTCAGCAGTTATATAATATTGGTGCTGGTGAAGCCTTATTTGTGCTGTTTGTAGGGTTATATAAGGTAACAAGTGCTTTTTTTTTTTTATGGCATAATATAAAGTTCACCTTCTGAATGGGGCCCATGTGAGGAGGGAGAGATGTGGGCTGGGAGAGTAGGCAGGGCTCCCACAGCTGCTGCAGCCAAAGCCCTGGCACGGGGTGCACCAGGTCCAGAGCCAGGTAAAGGTGTGCAGCTGGATCCATCCAGGTAAAGCTGTGCAGCTGGATCCATCCACACAGGAAACCAACTCGGTTTTGGAAGGTAATGGAGCTCTTAGTGGCTTTGGTGTGTAGCACTGGGCTTTCATCTATGAAAACTGGTCTTCTTTCTTTATTTATTTTACATTAGTGTGGCTTTCTAAAAGTCACCCTGTTGCACAACCTGACCAGCACACTCCACCTGAGTGCCTTTGGTGCTCAGGACTGCAACTGGGCCTTTGGGGTTTGGCTCTGACACGTTGTGCTGTGATTGAAAAAGCAATACTAATGCAAATGGCTCTGTAATTCTTTAGCTCCCTCTATTTTAGCATTTGTTCAGCTCTCTCATTGTGCAATCATCACCAGTTTAATCTTTCTGTATTTTATTAAACATGCCTGCAGCAGGATGCACCCCCTCAGCATAGGCCTAATGTGAAGAACTGCTGGGTTTGGGGTTTCCTTTGCCAGCCAATGAGTTCCTGTGTGGCCCAGATCCTTTGGGATTTGTGCTGGTGCTGGATGGCAGGAACTGGCACTGCACACCCAGGTGATTGTGTGGAGAATCTGGAGAACCCATCACAGTTCACCTAAAGGCACAAAATAACCAATTTTTGAAACTTGCTGTTTTTCTAGGACTTCTGTGATGGTTCTTGTTAAATTACATGTGAAAACATTCCCCCCTTGGTCTCTTGTATCCGTGGGAAGGATGTTTTCAGGAGCAAGCTGTCCGACCTTGATCTGACTCCTGTGCCTTTCTGACCTGTCCTTGTCAGAGCTCAGATCTGCCAGGCCAGTGCAGGGATTCCTTGGGAAATCTGGGAATGAGTGCTGATGTCTCATTTAGTCAGGAAGCAGGGACAGGGATATACACTAACAAGGCATCTTTGTTTGGCTCATTTCTCTGAATGAAGTCTATTGATCAGAAGAAAAACCCCTTTATTGTAATTGGAGGGCTCTGCAGAGATTCAGACGAACACCAGGAGTCTCACCCACTTTATTTTTCACATTTCCATCCCCAGTAGCTGCCTCATGTGCACCAGTACAAGTCCCACACAAGGGCTGGGACCACCAGATCCTGCACTTGACTCTTCAGCTCTGCACCAGGCCCCTCTTCAGAGCCTTTTCCAGGGGAGGCCTTAAAATCCACCAGGACAGTGGAATCACAGAGCACTGTGAGACCCTCAGTGATGATTCAGGAATTGGACTTGATGATCCTGTGGGTCCCTTCCACCTTGGGATACTCCACAATCCTATGATCATACATCGTGCCTTTTGTGCTTTACTTTACGACAGCGAATCTTAACACCAAAATTGTTAGAGAGTCCCGCCTACTTTTGCTTTTGTGGCCTTTTTTAATTTTTAGATTTCCAACTTATTCACATCTCTCACTTGCCTGGAGCTGGTTTTATGAGTCACCCAAAAGTACTGCGGCATTTTGTTTCCTTCCACGTGAAGCTGGATGGCGAGTGCTGCTGAGGGCTGGGAGCAGTTACACTCTTGTGGTTCGTTAACCTTTTGGAGTGTTTTATAAGAGAAACGTGAGCAGTGAAACCCCACGAGTTTCATACACATTGAGTCACGGTGTTGACAGGTGACTGATAAACATCTCCACCAGTCGAGTTACCGTAACTAAGAGATTCGTGGATCTAATGTTTGCGAGTCACTTGCACGTGAAACCTTTCATCTGGTCTCTTTTCTTTGGCATTTTTTTAAGCTATGAACAAGTTTATGGTTTTAGTAACCACAGAATTCAGTTACTTATTTCTAGACATTCACCCCCAAAATGCCTTTAGTGCTTTTGGGGTGCAGTTTATTTTCTCCTTGTGCCTGGCAGAGAACAGGAATTGCACTGTTCTGCCCAGAGAGGTGTGAGCACTCTCCTCCACATCTGTCCAGTCCAGAGCTTTCCAAGCCCCAGCACACCCAGAGGAAAATATTTTTTTTCACTAACCCCATATCAAGTGACCCTAAATGGGGGGGTTTATATCTGTTTTTATATCTGACAGTATTAGATTATCTGAATACCTGTGCAGAGGTCCAAGAAGCCAGGTGCGGTGCAGGGGAAGCTGTAGCTGTCAAAGGACAGTGGGGAAAACTGATTTCAGAATTTTCAGTTGTCAAAGACAAGTCTCTCAGAAACTACCTCCTCTATTAGACTGGTTTTTTTCTAAGCCTGACATTTAAGAAAATAGAAAAAGCCTAAAAACTCCACCCAAAAGCTACTTGTGTCTACGAACAGTCTCTTTCAGCAGAGAACAAATCATGCCTGTTCCCAGAGATTTCTGCCCTTTAGAAAAGTCATGAGGGGGTTTAAATAGCTCTTTACCTGGCTAGGTAATTATCAGCTCTGGTCTCTTGCAGGTGAGAAACGACCCAGCTTCGATGTCAATTACAACTCCAGTTTCCTGTACGAAAAGGAGAGCGAGATGATGCACGGGCGCATGATGGACCAGGCCATCAACAACGCCATCACCTACCTCGGGGCCGAGGCCCTGCGCCCGCTCGTGCAGACCCCGCCGGCCCCCACGGCCGAGATGGTGCCGGTCATCAGCAGCCTGTACCCGCTGCCGCTGCCCCGCGCCGACGTCCCCAACGGCACCGTGCCCGAGGCCGACAAGAGCCACGGCCACCTCAGGGACAAGAGCCTGTCATCCGACAGGGGCCTCTCCCCAAACAACAGCGGCCACGACTCCACAGACACTGACAGCAACCACGAGGAGAGGCCCAACCCCACCTTCCACCAGAGCCAGGTGATCACGGCTCCCACCCGCAACGGCCTCCAGGCCTTGAAGGATTTCCCGAGGCCCTACGACATCATCAAGCCGCCGGCCATATGCCCACGCGATGCCTTCAAGGTCATCAACAAGGAAGGGGAGGCCATCGGGGTGTACCGGTGCGACCACTGCCGCGTGCTCTTCCTGGATTACGTGATGTTCACCATCCACATGGGCTGCCACGGCTTCCGCGACCCCTTCGAGTGCAACGTCTGCGGCTACCGGAGCCACGACCGCTACGAGTTCTCCTCACACATAGCTCGGGGAGAGCACAGAGTCGTGCTCAAGTGAAAGGACCGGTTCTCCAAGGTCAAAGGCTGCGTTTCCCATCGGAGGGGAGGCTTGGTTGGTTGGGTTTTTAATTAGTCTAATGAAATTTCTTGAGTATTTTTCTAGGCCAGTTTTAAGCGTGTCACGAGGAGGTGACACCTTTTTAAATTTGTCTTTCCCAATAATTCAGTGTTCTGTAGCATCTCTGCCTGGCTGCTGTGGTGAGTGGGACTGTGGGAAACACCAGGAGCAGAGACTGGTTTTGATATGAACTTTATTTTTGTGAAACTTCAGAGCCATTTATGACGTTTTCAATTTTTAACTTGTGTTTGTTTTTATAGAGTTTGCTTTAAGTCAGCACAAAAGGTTTTCATGCTAATCCCCCTGCTCATTCAGGTGTGTAGTCAGAGGTGTGTTGGAGGAGCTTTTCCTAGTTATAATCCCAATGGCCTCCCAATGACCAAACAAGGAAAATGAGGGCAGGAAAAGGGAAGGATTATTAATTCCTCCTTAAAGGTTTTCCCCTAAGCCCTAATGAGTGTGTGGCCCCATCACACTTTCATTTTTCCTACCCCACTGCTGACTTTCTTTAAATTTACTCAGTAAGAGGAAAATAAGAAACGAGACCTATTTGGGGTTGGGATTTTTTTACAGTACATATATTTGGGATAGCCAGTGAGGTCACTGGTTGGCTCATCCATGTGGGCTGGGGGAAATCCCACTTTTCATGGCTGGAAACTCCTCTTTTCTGACGGGTGCCGAGAACAAGAATGAAGCTGTGCTGTGTGTTGTGCCTCTGCCTTGCTCCTGCAGCAGGACATGTGGCTGTACCATCCGTGTCCCCACAGGGTGGCCTGGGCTGGCTGTGGACAGGTGAGACCCCAGGCAGGTGTGTGAGAGCCACACCTGCAGCGGGACAGCCCTCGGGAGGTGCTGCTCCACACCCTGAGCAGGTGCCATCCCTTTGAAGCTGGTTTTTACAAGAGCTCTTTGAATCTCCCCATGGCCCTGCAGCTGTGTCGGTGTCCCTGGGCTGGAAAGGGGTTTGGTAACGGCTTTGCTGAGTGAAGGTTTAGTCTTTGCAAAGTATTTTTCTATCCCATAGTTAGGAGTGTTCTGATGGACTTTCTGCATCCCTTGTGTGGTTTGAGAGCTGTGTTGCTTTTGTGTTATCCCTGGTGCTCCAATCACTTCCCTGAGGGAAGACTGGAGAGCTGAGGGTCAAGAAATACTGAAATTCATCCCTCCCTCTGAATTCTTTTGGCTCAATTATTTCCTCCCTGAATTTTAAGGTACAAAATAAGAAATTTATATTCATTTTTCCCACTAAGGGTGGGTCTGGAGAGGGAAAAATCAGCCTGCAATGTGCCTGAGTATCCGGAGTGCTGTGGAAGTGCTAATCCTGCTATCCCTAGGGTTGAGGAGAACTCTTTTGCTGTTATGTGTGGAGCTATAAAGCAGGTTTAGGATGTTTCCCAGTGCCCCATCATGAGAAAGGTGTGTGTTGGCTCTCCCTCAATGAACAGTCGTGTCACAGTGTGACCAATGCTCCTCCTGTGAGGGAGGCTGCAGTTCCACCAAGGTTTTGGGTCCAGAAAAGAGAGGGAAAGGGAGGAAAAAGAGCAGCGAGAGAATTCCCAGAGAACAAACAGAAGGTTTCACTGCTGCCCTGACATTTTTAAGTCCAATATTTTAGGACATTGTGGTTGTCTTTATCAATTTCTAATTTTGTGACAAGCTTGCTTTTCAATGGCTTAGTTTTCAACACCAAAGAATTGTCAATAAATGAATAAAATATTTAAATAATGATGATGTCCTGACTTGAGAGCAGGCAAAGGCAGGTTCTTAAAGGAATCTGCAAAGAGATGCCTCCTGGAGCCGTCCAAAAATCTTATTTTCTATAAGTAGATTGGGTAAGGGATTCATTTAAGAATACACTTGAATTGTCCCTTCACACCCCATCATTCACCCCTGTTCCACAGGGCTGCCCTGGAGCTGCTGGACTGGGAGGTGGGAATCCCACTGGGCTGTGTCTGGATGTTGAGGGGCTGTGTTGGTCTCTGGGCTTGGAGGAGCTCTGGAAACCACCTCATCTGGGAAAACAGAGGAAAATCACTGGTCGTGGTTGTGAGTCTGATTTATTCTGCTCCTGGCTTGGTTATTTTGGTCTGGAACAGGTTTGGAGCATTCTCCAGAGCCTTGGTGTGTCTGCCTCACTTGGTTCTTCATTTACTGATGAATTACACCCTAGGAGTGGGCAGGGGAGCCTCAGGGAAGGAGCTTTCGGCCCCAAAAACGAGCCTCTGGTGCTTGAACGTCTATTGAAGTTTTAAAAATGTCAGTAAATAAATGTCCACTCTGTCAGCCATGAAACAGAGCTGGGAATGCGCGCCAGGGCTGGAGCTGCCGGTGCCCATCACCTCTGGGACCTGTAAATCCCACAGGTGATGGAACCTGTGAGCAGCACACCTGTGGCTCTGGTGTGTCCCCATGGGGTGCCAAGCCACGGTGCAGGCTGTGCTCAGCAGAACCAGTCCCTCAGTGGAGTAACTGATCCAGTCAGAGGTGTAAAATAACCTCGTCTGCTCCTCTGACTGCTGGAAAATGGTGTTGGACAGAGTTTTGGTTACTAGAGGAATGATTTAACCCGAGAGCTGCGGGGTGGAGGCAGCTCAGCCCCACGCTCTGGCTGTGGGGTGGGCTCGTGGTTCCCGGAGGTGCTGGGGCTGTGCCCCCCGTGCCGGAACGCGTCAGCCAGATGGAAACATCCCGGCGGCGGAGGGAGGAGGCTCACACCAACTCCCCCGGCCCTTTTAGCACCTGCTTTACCAGGCTGACGTTGTTCGCGCTTGTTTCATTCCCCCCTGACACCTTCTGCCGCAAGAGCTGGACACGCTTGAGAAACAGAAACAAAAAAAAAACGAGAAGAAAGTCAGAGGATCCTTTTTTTCTTTTCCCTTCACTTCCTTCCCAGCCCGGGTGCAACACGAGCACTGAGGGGTCTTTTCCCCTGCTCTGCTGGGAGACTCCGAGGGCTGGGTGAGACAGAAGGGGCTCGGGGCTGGGGACAGCGAGTCCCACGGAGTCTTCGCATCCTGGTTCGTCCCTTAATAAGAACTGGTTTGATCCAAAACTCCTCAGCCTCTCCTGCCTGAAGCCAAACCCCTTTAAAGGCTTACAGAAACCTTCAGTTGGTGTTGTGACAGAGAGATCCTTATCTGCTGATAGCTGTAATCGTGATAGAGCACAGAGGAACTCGTTTCTCCTGTCATCGTGTTGAAACACGCTTCCTAACGCACAAAAAATCCCATAAAACTCTTCCGGGTGCTGCGCTGCATCCTTGGAGCATCCCGGCCGGCTCCTGCTCCTGCGGGGAGCGGTCCAGCACCCAAAAGGCGGCGGTGCCGGGAGGGGACAGGGAGGACTGTGAGTCACTGCCACCCCCTCCGCCGTGTCCCAATTCCCCAGCCGAGCACTGAGTCACGCTCCCCGCGCCGGCCCGGCGGGGACCCGCCGGCGTTTTCCCACCCTCCGCGTGGGCCGCGTTCCCAAATCCGGGGGGCAGCGGGTGAGCAAAGACACCTCTGTGCTGAGCGACAGCGGGAAGAGGCACTGGAAGTGCCCCCAGCTCTGGCACCGCCACGGGGGAGCTCTGCAGGCCCGGGGCTCTCACCGGGACACGCGGGTGTAGCACCAGCCGGGACAGGGCCGGGACTGTCACCGGGGCACCACGACGGGGGCAGCAGGTTTGTGTCACGCCTGATGCCCTCCTCGCTGCGCCGGGAGGGAAGTGAAGCCCCCGGGGAGCCGCCGAACCGGCCCCTCCAGCCCCTCCAGCCGGGTTATATCTGGCGCCACATTTGCATGGCAGCGAGTCGGCACCTGGCAGCGAAATCCTCGGGGGATCGAGGACACGGGGAGCGGCTGGCAATTGTCACACGCTGGCGACAGGAAAGTCCCAGCAGACGATTGTTTTTAGAAGAATCTACTTCCAACTCGCACGGCTCCGGCCCCTGCGGCAGCGCCTCCACCTCGGCACCCGCGGGGCTGCGGCGATGGTGGGATGGGGGTGATGGTCCAGGGCTCGAAGTGGCCACGGAGGATGCTCCAGGGGGGAGGTGATGCTCCTCAGCCTCAGACGTAACCCAGGTGCCCCCCAGCGCTTGGGGATCCCCTCATCCACAGCAGCTCCCTGTTCCCCCCTTCTCTGGCCCGACTGTCGTGAGCAAAGCTGTGAGCGGCGCTGGGGCTCTCACTGCTCCCCCCAGACCCCACTGCCCCCCACCCGCACTGAGCGCTGGGGCTCATCCTGCTCTCCCCAGTTCCCCCAGTACCAGCCTCATTGCTGGTCCCCCGGGCACTGGAGGACACTGTGGGGCTGGGGCTGTGAGAGGGGTCCTGTCCTTCCTTAGCCCCGTTTCCCACAGCTGTGGCTTTGTGCCGGGGGCCCCCCCTTGTTGGTCCCCGGGGCCGGGCAGAGTCACGCCCACCCCCCCATCCTGCCCCCCAAGCGGAGAAAGTTAGTCAAATCTGCAGAAACCGCAGCGGGGGGAGGCAGAGGCTCTGTCACCGCTTTGATGTCACCCCTGCACGTCCCACAGGTGCTGCCATCACCCCGGGGCCACGGTCCCACCGCCGCTTTGCCATCAGCTCGTGCGAGAAGGGGGGGATAATGCAAAAATATTTCCTTCCCCACCTCCATCCTGTCCCCGCGGTCCCTGGAGCCGGCGGGGCTGGGAGAGGCCACGTGCGAGGCACACGGAGCTGCAGCCGCATCCAGCCCTCTCACGTGGGGCTGGGGGTCCCGGAAGGGCTCCGGGGGCTGCGCCGGGGAGTGCGGGGGGAGCCAGCAAGGTTCTGAGCAGCGAGGCTGATTCATGCCGGGCCTCCTGCGGTTTCCCACTGCGCTCACCTCCCTGTCACGCCAGGCCCCCACACGCCAGCGCCCAGGGTGAACCCACCCCACCGTCACCCACCGGGAGCTGGAGGGGAGCCCCTGGGGCAGCGCGAGCTGCTGGGCTCCCCTGCACCCACCTTGCACCCACCCCCACTCTGCACCGGTCTCTGCACCCCCTTTGCACCCCAAATGCGCCCCCGTGCCCCTCTGAACACACCACACCCCCCTCACACTCTGTTCTTCCCCCTCCCGACACCTCCTGCACCCCCTGTCCTGCCCCAGTGCCCCAGGGCTCAGTGACACAGGACCCCCCACCATAGGACATTCCCGACCCCACAGCAGTGCCTGGAGGAAGGAGGATGCAGCACCAGGGGATGAAGGGTGAGGTCCCCTGGGTGTCACATGCCCGCGGGTGGAGGTACAGGTGCCCCTGGGGAGCGGGAGGCAGGCAGGGGGCAGCTGCCAGCCCTTCCCAGCCCCGTCACGGCCGCTGCACTCCCGGAGGAAGCCGCTCTGCGTTGCTCGCCCGGCGCTGGTTATAAATACCCTCCCCATTTTAATGCGGCGGCAGCGGGAGCTATTTCGGGCCGGGAACGGGAAGCGAAACCCTGCACGGGTCCCGGCCCCCTCGCCCCCGCCCCCGGGATGGGCTGGGAAGTGCCCGGGGGCCAAAAGCGCTTATTTGAAACCCAGGAGCCGCGCGCCCGCCTTGACCTTCTGTGCCTTCCAGCGGAGCAGGCGGATGGCGCGGAGGCCGAACCGCAGCACCGCGTCGTACTTGAACACGAGCTTGTAGAAGGCGTCGGTGATGAGGGCGCCGCTGGGGTCGGCGTGTTTGAGCGCGGCCATCGGCGAGTACGCCACGTTGGTCTGGTGCCGGAACGGCGGCCGCGCTGCCTCGATCACCCGCAGGGTGTGCTGTACGTGGGCACGGGACTGTCCCCTTCCTGTCCCCACAGCCCCACCCCAGCCCCAGCCCACCACCATTCCCATCCCACCCCTATCCCCTGTCAGCCCTGTCTGCATCCCATCCCCATCTGCACCTCCATCCTCATTCCCATTCCCATTCCCTCCTTCCCCATTCCCCTCCCACTCCCATTCCCATTCCCACTCCCATTCCCATTCCCATTCCCATCCCAACTCCTCATGCCCTTCCTATTCTCATGTCCAAGCCCTTCTCATCCTATCCCTATCTCTAATCCATCCCACTTCACCCTATTCCTATCCCATCCTAAACTCCTTCCCATTCTATCCCTATCTTTATCTTATCCCATCCCATCCCCATCCCATCCTATCCCTATCTCCATCCCCTCCCATTCCATTTCCATCCCATCTCCATCCTCAGTTCCTTCTCACCCTATTCCCATCCCATCCCTGTTCCATCACCATTCCCGTTCCCATTCCCAGCCAGGCTCAGCCCCATCAGGGTGGAGCTGTCTGGGTGTGAGCTGCCCAACTGCTGGCTGGGCATCGCTGATCCTTGTGAGGGCTACTTGGCACCTCTGCCCAGCCCAGCCCAGCCCAGCAGGGCACCCCCAGCCACTGGGGCCCTCTGCCCCCATGTCACCTCTGCGATGTCCTCAGGGGTCTGGCCCAGGCTGGTGAACACATCCCTGGAGTTCCTCAGGTAGAGCTTGGTGAAGATTTCGGCCGTCTCGGGGTCGGTCCGGGAGTAGTCGGCGCGTTCGGCTTCCTCGTACAACTTCGTCTCGAATTCCGTCATCACCGGCCCCGGCTCCACCAGGCTGATCCTGCCCAGGGATGGGGCACTGGGCACTGGGCACCCCTGGCCCCCCTGGCCCCGGGGCTGCACGGCCGCCTGCCCCCGCACTCACGCCACGTTGAAGCGCAGCGCCTGCACCACCAGGCTCTCGCAGAAACCCTCCACCGCGAACTTGGAGGCCGAGTAGATGTCGTTGAAGACGATGCCTGGATGGTTGGGGAGTCCCAGTCAGGGCTAAGTGGGGGCCTGTCCCCCCAGGGCACCCCGTTTTCCCCTACCCTGCAGGCCCATGATGCTGCTGATAACGACGATGTGGCCCCCCCGGCGCCGCTTCATGTCGGGCAGCACCTCCTTGACCAGGCGGACGAGGCCGAAGAAGTTGGTGTCCATGAGGCTCTGCATGGCTGCCAGGCTCTGGCACTCCAGGGGTCCCGCCATGCCCACCCCGGCGTTGCTGACTGTGGGCATGGGGCATCAGTGGGGTGTGCCCTGGGCAGGGGGATCCCACGGCCTGGGTATGGGGGGTCTCTGGTTCTCAGAGTGTCCCCAGCATGGGATGATGTCCTGGGTGTGGAGGGTCCCTGGTGCAGGGTGTCCCTAGCATAGAGGGTCGGTGGTGTGTGGGGTCAGGGGGTGCCTTGTGCATGAGGGGGCACAGGGGGTCCCCAGTGTTTGGAGGGTCCCCAGAATTGAATGTCCTGATTTTGGAGGGTCCCTGGTATGGGGCATGTCCCAGCACAGAGTGTCCCTGGTGCAGAAGGTCCCTGACATGTTCCCTGTGCACGGGGTCAGGGTCATAAGCTGTCCCTGGCACGGAGGGTCCCAGGGCTGGGTGCACAGATGGTCCCCAGCACGGGCCAAGCTTGTCAGGACAGCCCCCAGTACAGAGGTCCCCATCATGGAGGGTCCCAGCGCAGGGGGCACGGTGGGAGGGGAATCCCGGGGCTCACCCAGGATGTCGACGTGGCGCCCGGGGATGCTGTCGAGGCAGGCGCGGATGGAGCCCTCGTCACACACGTCCAGCTGTTTGATCTCCAGCGTCCGGCCCAGCGCCGCCCCCGCCGCCGCCGCCAGCGCCCCGCTCCTGCCCACGTTCCTCATGGTGGCGATGACTGGGGGCACAGGCGGCTCAGCCCCGCGCGGGCTCTCCCCGGGGCCGGGGGGTCCCTCCACCCCGCTCACCTCGGAAGCGGCGCTGCTTGTCCCTCGCCAGCCGCACGGCCAGCGCCAGCCCGATGCCGGAGGAGCAGCCGGTGATCAGCACCGTCTTGGGAGCCACGCCAGGGCCTCCCCCCCCCGCGGGCCAGGCCCCCGTCTTTATAGCAGCTGCCCCAGCCCCAGCCCCCCCAAATCCGGGCCCTTAATCCCCCCTGGATAATCCCCCCTCCCGGGGATTTGCAGCGGCCGCGTGGCTGAGCCGCACGTGGTGCCCGCGGAGCACAGAGGAGCCTTTGTGTGGGACCTGGGGCACTGTGGGGACACAGCGGGACATGGGGACACTGCCAGACGTGGGGACGCTGTGGGAGATGGGGACACTGCCAGCCGTGTGCCACCGGCAGTGGGGGGCTCTGGGGATAGGAAGGTACAAAGAAGGAGCTCTGCAAAAATAACCTTTATTATCACTGGTATAAAACACGTCCCAGTTCAACTGGCCTCGTGGGGACGGGGGGGACACGGTGATGGGTGTCCCCTCACTCCCACACCCCGGGACCCCGCTCCTGGGCACCCCAAAACCCCCTTGGTGTGGGGGCAAGGAGTGCCAGGCCCCCGCAGGGACACTCGGGGACAGTCGGGGCTGGTGCTGCAGGGTGGAGGGGAGAAAGTGCTCGAGTGTGGGGGTCCTGGCAGTGGGCTGTGCTGAGCTGTGCCATGTTGGCAGTGCCAGGCTGTGCCAAACCATCCTGGTGCTGCTGGGCTGTGCCGAACTGTGCCATACTGGCAGCGCCGTGCTGTGCCAAAACATCCAACTGTGCCAGGCTGTGCCAAACCGTGCCAGCAGTGCCGGGCTGTGCCAAACTGTGCCAGCAGTGCCGGGCTGTGCTGAGCTGTGCCATGTCGGTGGTGCTGGGCTGTGCCAAACTGCACTGGCGGTGCTGGGCTGTGCCAAGCCGTGCCATATCAGCAGGGCCAGGCTGTGCCAAACAATCCCAGTGGTGCCAGGCTGTGCCAAGACATCCCGTGCCGGTGGTGCTGGGCTGTATCAAGTCGTGCTACGTCGGCAGCGAGACTGAGCCAAAGGGTGCCAGCAGTGCCAAGCCACGCTGGCAGTGCCAGGCTGAGCCAAACCCTTTCCACGCCGGTGGTGCCAGGCTGTGCCAAAGCCTGCCAGCGGTGGTGTGCCGCGGCTCAGAGGGCCACGCAGGTGCAGTAGTGCCGCAGCTTGCAGGGCAGGATGCCGCGGTTGATCTGGTGGAACTCCACGAGCTGGATGAGGTCGGCGAAGCGCGTCTGCCCGTCGTCCATGGTGAAGTAGAGCCGACCCTCCTCCTCGCTCTGCCGGGGGGCTGCAGGTCAGGACCCCTGGCCCCGGCCCCCCCGGCCCCCCC